>OZ010719.1:12185794-12352347 GCA_963932345.1 Ophion ventricosus
TGGAATGGAACGAAAATTTGTCTTCATTTTTTTATTTATTCACTTTGATTACTGGCTAAACTCTTTTTTCGCAGTTTTCGGTTGTGGATTCCTAATAAGGTTTGTCAAAAATATTTCAGTGATATAGCCTAAATATGCAGGAAAAAAAATTGAGCTGTACGAAGAAAAAAAAAAATTGTTGCATTCCAACGATGCAAACTTCAATACCATTTCATTTTTTCTTCCGAGGCAATTTGCGGTATTGGTACCATTATTTTTATCCACCTCATCCAGATCAAAGTCAAACAGATTTGCTTTTCAAATCGGTCTTTTATTAAACGAATATTCCTTTCATTCTTCGAGAAAGAAAATAAGCTGCTATTTTATCGAAGAGTTAATTGAATTTATAGCCGACGGTTATCAATATGTATTTTGTACCATCATTGTTCACATTGCCCTGTTCATATTTTTCGAGAATTTTTTAATTAATCCTCTCGTCGAACTCACACGCCCATGAAACCAGGGATAACTATTCAAAAACAAAGGAAAAAAAAAAACAAATATTCGGTTTAAAAGCGTCGACATTCAGCAGTGGAATCGAGTTCACAAATTCTGAATATTGTCATGATTTCGAGTATTGTCATGCAATATGTGTGCTTTTCTAATGGGAAATAATCGTGAAATCAGAACGCGAGAGGGTTGAAGATATGCCGAGTGCGTCAGAAGGCTGCGCAAACGATATCGATTATCGATATCCCGGGTCATCACGTATCTATTCTCAGCAACAAGCATACCCCTCCGGTGTCAGCACTTCTACAGTTTCGTCCGAATCATTCAATTTACACAGTTTTAATTGTTCATTCGGTTTCTCGCATTTTAATTTAGAAAAATAACTCGACCGTTCGACCGCGACTGGAATTGTAAATTGGAGCGGGGAAAAAAGCGAAATGTATGCTATTAAAAAACAATTTAAAAGTTCGAAGAACTGTAAACAAATCCGAATCGAGGGAAATCGTAGCAGTTTCATGATTTATTTATAGTTCCATGTTTTGGACCACCAAAAATATAAGGAAAAATTACTTTTTTGGTACTTTGCTAGGTTTCACGACTAGACTCTTGTCTTGAAAATGCTCCGTTGGGAAAAAACAATGTAGTTTCTACTGTTAAAAGCGGAAAAATGCATTAGAGACACGAAGAATCGAGAAGTGTACTGTGATTTTTATTGATACACCTTCGAACTTCCGGTACCGATTTTTTTTTGTTTTAATAAATGAAAAAAAAAAACAAAAGATTATGACTGTGTAGGATACAATTTTTTTTTTCACATTAAGTTATTGTTACAGGCTTAATCCTTGTGTAAACCAGCGTCATTCTTTGTTCCAGGCTTTATAAACTGCAACGCCAGCACGCTGCAGTCGCTCGCCCCAGCTGCACGGTGAGTAACGAAATTTCATTTCGGTTTCGCGCAGTCACAACGACTAATTCAACATTATATCTATTTTAATCCCAATTACTTCATACCAAACTGAACGCGCGTATTTATCGGGTACTGAGTAGAAGAACATTTTTTTTTAATAATTGCACGAACTACGAGCGAAATAAAAAAAAACACTTTTTCTTTGGATAAATGAGGATTGCGAGTATCGGTTGAGAACCCTCGCCAGGAGTATATGTAATGTCGAACTGACACAAGCCGGGACTCGGGGCTTCGGTATCATTCGCGTTGGCGTAAGATTTTCGACGAGTCCGCGAAAGAAAGCGAAAAAGAGAATGAACAAAAAAAAAGAAGAAGACGGGAAGCAAATTGACCTCGACCGAAATAGCTGATCTCGTACTTTCTATGCTGTACGAGCTTCGACGTGTACAGGTAACCCGTTCCTGTCGTCACTAATAAAACGTCTGTGCAATGAGCCAATTCGCGGGACTTATCGCAGCGCCGACAATGCATACGCCCTCGGCTTCGTTTTTCTTCAGCTTTTCTTTCTTCTCAATCACGACTGGCTTTTGACAGCGCGGGTCGCGGAGTTTTAATTCGTGGGTATGTCAAGAATGGATTTTAGGGTCATATCGCACTAAGGCAGTATTGTTGTCTAGAGGGCTGTTGTGGAGGTGATTTTTCGGTTTAAATATTCTCGTTTTTTTTTCTGAAATTTTTTACACATGTTTATTGGTCCTACAAGAATATCTACAAAGTAAAAAAAAAATATGCACTTTTGTGCGTGTTCGAAAACAATCCGTTCGAGCTCAAAATTCACATCCTTTTTCAAGTATTATTTATGACCGTTTTATTTTAATCATTAAAATGATTTTTCGCTAGAAAACACCAGAGCTAAAAAATAGTTTAATGTATGTAACTTTACGTGCCATTAGATGGGCAAGACGATCGCGTTACGGGTGAGGTCTTTTTTTGTTTACTATTTAGCACCAAGATAAACCATTTCTAGCAACGGGTTAACGTAAATTGAACCTTTGTAAATATTCAGAAAAAAACCTATCTTGCCCATCGAAATGCATATATATTCAATATTCAACCATCAAGGTTTGATAAAAGATTCCAAATCCTTTTAATCTGTTAATATTTTTGATTTTTTTAATCTTTTTAATCCATTAAAAGATTACGATCCTTACATAATAATCAATAATGTTATACTTTTTCAAGTTGGTAGTAACGCAGCATTTTTCTCTTTTTCACGTAATAAAAGTATAAAAATGCATCATGTTGCGCTTTAATTATATATTTTATGAAAACTTAGCATCTATAGAATAAATCTATACCTGCTATGCATTTTTTTGAGGTTTATTGAAAAAAAAAACTCATAAACCGTCATTTGACCCAACTGGACCGCTCCAATCTCCTTAAGTGTCATGCGCTGACGTAATTATAAAGAAAGCTTTTGAATATAATATAAAAGTTTAATTAATTATATATAATATAATTAAATTTATATAAATATAAATTATATACATTTATATAAATTAATATAATATAATTATCTAAAGTTAAATCAATTATACATAAAATAATTAATAACGAATACACAGAGGCACTACAATATCACAATATTAGTGAGACAATGTGCATTAGTTTGCAGTTGCTTTTAACTCTCACCTCGCACCAGTTGTTCAATTTTTCAAGAGTTGACAAAATGTCAACTTTTATGGTCATTGAACTCTCGTAATTTAGCGATTAATCACGATTTTTGCGAAATTTATACTAATATCATTGTACTTATAACCAGAAGCAAAGTTAATTCGTCGATTTCACATTTTGTTGCGCCTCTACTTTGTCGATGATCATGAGAGCCCGAAGGCGTGCCGTCGCGTCCTTGAATCTCACTCCTTGGATGGGTGGCTACAGTTACAGTATACAGCTGTACTCACTTATTTAAAAGTCATTTAAGGGTATGCCTAATCCAACTACGTGTGTATATACTTAGGCATAACCACACACGCTTCGAAGGATTTTCTTGCAAGTGGTTTTTCTCCCGTAACATTAATTTCAGACGATTTCCCACCAGTTAATTCTCCCCCGTACTCAACGGTCACGAGAGCAAAACGTAAGATTTCCCCGGTGGTTTAACGTAACGAAGGAACACGCCGTTATTAATTGTCCGAGCCTCAAGATATATATATATACAGGGTGAGGCACATAAAGTGTTACAGAGCAATAGCACTCAAACTATTGATCATATCCAAAAATGTTTCAGACCAAAGTTTCAGTGTTCGAGAAGGCCGTCATACTGGACCACCCTATTTTTTTATCGGTGGAGGCGCTGAAGCTACGTCAAGGTCAACTCCACTTTTTTAAATGGAACCATGTATTTTTTTTCGCCTGATATTATTACCGATTTTAAGACGAATTCAGCGACTTATAACACAAGGTCATTCTAGTCACGCAACGTATGAAAATAGTCGAAAAATCGAAAAATATCGGAATAATCACTTTCAAAGGATCCACTAACCTTGGTTTGGGTCTACCTACAGAAGATGCTCGAAGTGATGACCCTCGACTTGTAAACACTTGTAAACACGCCTGACGACATGAAAGAAAGAATACGCCGAGCATGTACCGAAATTACACCACAAATGTTGGCTGAAGTTAGACCGTCTTTTCATCGACGAATTAACAAGTGCTTACAAGTCGAGGTTCATCACTTCGAGCATCTTCTGTAGGTAGACCCAAACCAAGGTTAGTGGATCCTTTGAAAGTGATTATTCCGATATTTTTCGATTTTTCGACTATTTTCATACTTTGCGTGACTAGAATGACCTTGTGTTGTAGGTCGCTGAATTCGTCTTAAAATCGGTAATAATGTCAGGCGAAAAAAAATACATGGTTCCATTTAAAAAAGTGGAGTTGACCTTGACGTAGCTTCAGCGCCTCCACCGATAAAAAAAATAGGGTGGTCCAGTATGACGGTCTTCTCGAACACTGAAACTTTTGTTTGAAACATTTTTGGATATGATCAATAGTTTGAGTGCTATTGCTCTGTAACACTTTATGTGCCTCATCCTGTATATACCGATATATGTTAAAGAGTACTGATTTTTTTTCCAACGTAGATTTGTCTCGCAAAATTTTAACTTCATACTTTACATAAGTTACGCTACGTCATTTAAAAAAGTAAAGAATAAAAAAATTCAAACAATTTAGAGCGCAGTAACTTATGACAAATCATTAATTGCGCTGATATTTCAACGCCAATGGCCTCAGTAATTTGACCCTTCGTGGTCACACTTCCAAAATCAATCGCGGTGGTCAAGCTTGGATCGATTCTACCTAGTCAGTTAAAAAAAAATATTGTGACCAAACTATCCGTCCGAAGTAATTCAAAAAATTACGGAATATGCTTTGAACTTTCTAGATGATGTACGAAAAATTTATTTATAAGAAATAAAATGGCGACATGTTAAAAAAAAATGATAAAGAGGTGAAAACGCAAAAAAGGCACTTTTTCGCTCAAAAAATCATAGTTTCGTGAATTTTCAACATTTTCACCTAAAATTTGGATGTGATACTCTTGAGATATGCTACTTTTGGGAAAAAAATAGTAGCATAGTGCGCGTTCCTAAAAAGTTATTTATTCCGACATGTGAAGAGGGTCAATTTTATGGTATGAGGATACTTTAAACTCCAGGTAAGATGGTGAATACAGTCCCATTCGAAGCCGGGAACTATTATATATTTACGCCAAAAATTGATCGGCGGGTCGATTCTACCCAGGGTGATCACGAAGGGTTAAGCACGCAAGACTTATTAATTACAGGTAAATTCTCAATTTTCCATTACATACTTATGGGACTGAAATTTGCATCGTTGGAATGAAATGAAAATAGATAGTTCCGAATTCCTGTCGTTTATTTTGGCAGAATTTGATTGCGAAAATTCCTCACTCATATTTTAAGATACTTATTCCGAGATTTACGATAAAAATATGCAAAAAAAAGATTTTGTATAATAATAAACAATAAGGAAATGAAAATATAAAATAAAACTTTCGTTGCATTCCCACGAGCTTGCAAACTTCAACGCCATAATAACTTCAATGAAAAGAGCCTAGACCAATATTCTTCGTCTCGGAAACGATGTAGCGCGATTTATGAAAATATCGAAGCTCCAATTTCATTGAACATAAGAAGTAAAAAAAACAAAGTATCGTTTGAAGAGTATCCAAAAAGACAATGTGGAACGTTGTATAGTTGGAATGCAATAGAAATTAATATTTCTGAATCCCTTTAATTTAGCTTCGCTGATGTTTACTATAAAAATTCCTCGCTCATTTTTTAAGGTATTTAATTGCCGTTCTACAATATGAATTGATTAAAAAATAAACATCGATAATGATAAAAACAAGGAAAATAAAATATAAAAAACACTTTCGTTACGTTCCAACGATGCAAAAACTTTAACACCATCCCAAAAGGTACTTTGAGCGAAAAGAAGTCACAGAGACGAAGCAAAAAGTGTCAATGCACATTTCGTAGAAGAGCACGTTCGCTCGTTCATTTTCGAAAAAAGACAAATAAATATGAGCGATGGACGCCATAGAATTTTTCTTCCTCGAACAAAGTGCACGCGAACCGTGAGTGCGAGGAAAAGTTCGTGTCAGGGTGTGAGAGAATGTCTCGGAGGTTCCATCCGGTGACTAAAAGCTTTCGATGTGTCTCCCGGTTTTTGGGTCTCGTATTACGCACTTCCAAGCGAAGCGAAGCGCCAAAGTGCTGACGATTCTGATCCGTCGTGTATGAAACGCGTTCGAGTCTCAGATTTCGTGCGTTCCAACGTTCGTCACTTATACACACCTATAGACGCGTACAGTGTCTTTCGTCAAATCGTAAAATCGCCATGTTGAAAATCAAAATATACCGGAGAATTCTGTAAGCGGCAAATAGCTACTATTCTCAGCCGGTAAGAATCACGGCGTGATTTCGTTTGCTAAAGTACGCAAGGGGGGGGGGGGGGGGGGGGTAGAAGTCAGTGTGGGTGGGATTGAGGGATCATTTTGGTCTTTATAATTTTTACATTTCTAATAACGTCGTTCGTGTGCTCTTGCGAGCTTTTGTGATCTTATCCCTATCGAGGTTTAAAACAGATTTGCCAATTTACTGCTTCCAGTTTTTCAGACGCCCCTCCTCCCGAAGTGTTATCCATAGCCAATTTTGGAATTCTTAACCTTCGTTTCCTTCCTTTTTCTTTGGCCGATTTAGGCTGTGAAATTTACCAAAACGTTTTTACGAATTCTCATTAGAGATTTAATACTTGAATTTGCAAATAAAAAAACGGCTTTGTATAATGATTAAAATAAAGGAATGCAATAATGAAGAAAAAGTTTGTTGCACACTAACGATAAAAACTTCAATGTCATAAGTTTGCATCGTTGGGACGCAACGAAAATGCATTCTTCTTGATCGATAAAGTTTTTTTTACTGTTCTGGGTTATAAAAACCACTCGAACGTTTTTAAGTATTCGTATTTACGACCTCGATGTGCAAAAAAAAAATGTTTTGGAATTAAAAACAAATGAAGAAATAAAAAGTTGAAAAAAAAAACGTTGCATTTTAACGATGCAAATTTCAACTTGATGAGTTTGCGTTATTGCAATGCAACGGAAATTCCTTTATACATTTTTTTATTTCTTTATTCGTGTTATCTTTAGAAATTATATTTCTCAGATTTAAGGTATTAAAAAAAAAATCTTATAAGTTGTTCGTATGGATATCCTTATTTAATTGTGCAGAAAAAAAATCATGACGTTGAAGTTTGCATCGTTGGAATGCGACGATTTTTTTTTCTTTTCATTTTCTATTTTATTATTTGTATTATTATCAAACGGTGTCTTTTTGTAAATTAAGGTCGTAAATGGCTAATAAGAATATGTTTAAACATTTCAACGATTTTCACCGTCTAAGTCGACCAAAGAAAGTTTGAGCAATTAAAAATAATTAATTTCCGTTGCATGCCAACGATGCAAAGTTCAACGTCGTAAAAAAAATCGGCTATTCGATAAAATTGATTTTCATTGCATTCCAACGTTCCAAAGTTCAACCTAAATTTGCAAAGCTACATAAGGAATTAATTTTTTTTCGTTACTTATGAAATTTTCTCCTGAAGTTTAGCGACTGAAATAAAACGTTGAGAATTACACCCGTGGCTGCGTCAATTCCCTAATGGACCTGTCATTGAGATGTCTACTTAGAAATGTACATCCGGAAGTCGGGAGAATCGCGGCAAAACTTACAGGTAGCCCGACAGCTTATTTCTCAGATAAGAATGAACGAAAGAAAATATAATAATATACTTTGCGGCGATGATCGAGGGTCCGATAAACTTCGTATACGAGTAATTATCGATAAATTATTCCAGTGCAATTATTCGAACTGGCGCATTCCGGGCATGGGAGGCGAGCACGAGGCTATTGTTTGTTAGATCGAGCGCGCGCGCGCGCGCGGTATGCGCGAGTCAAACGGCTCTGCTTAAGTATTTTACGTGATAATATCTTGGCAGTATGTGTGGGTGCGCTCCCGGTGAAACGGTGCATTATTATTATCCTCATCGCGTAACTCATTCACTCCCCGGTCTATAACTCGACTGTATCTTCTACGTGAATCTTCCTTTTTTTTTTTCGTCCCTCACGAATCAAAACCGGATGGCTGTATTTATACGCGTGTTCGCAATTACAAGTCTATTTTTATCTTTGTACGTTTTGTACTCTTTTGGCTTTTCGCCGCGCGTCTTTCTATCCGATTAGGTTTACGACGTCTCGAAGGGATTAAGTGTCTCTCGTACGCCAATCCACGTAACACTATACACGTCGTTACTTTGCCCCCACCCCCTCCCCCCTCCCACCTCGCGACCGGAAGTCCACCCGAGATTAAGAAAATGATCGTGGCCGATTGCGGGAATTCGATGACTTGGTCGTTTCTCAGCCTCGCGACTTGTCTCACAATGCCCGGAAGTTATATTACATTTTTCGAGTCGAACGATGAATCCCATTGGGCTAGGCAGTATTATTGTCCAGAAATTAAAAAAAAAACTTTTTTTTTTAATTTAATTTTATTATTCTTAGACCTTCTGAATACGACGTCTAGGGAAACTGTTTAATGATACTCATGAAATTAGCCGAGTTACAGAAATTATAAGGAGCATCATTGTAGATCATTTATTTTTTCATCACCAGTAATCATACGCTTTAATAGCGGATTGATTTGATGGCGTTTGAGCAGCAAATCGCAAGCTGAAATTCGCTCCATTAAATTCTTTTCGCTCAGTTCGTGGATTGACAAGTCTAGATCATGTCGCACATGTTTAGCCTTACACATAGCTAATTTAATAATAAATTGACACTTAGAAATCTTAATTTTCCACTTTGAATAATAATTCAAGTCAAATTCGACGATATTGGCGTGTGCTTGACTGAAGTTTTGTCAGTGTCTGTAGATCTGTTTCAACTGTCTAACAAAAAAAAAATCAATTTTTATATTTAATTAATACGTTCAGATCATCTCATTATTATCAATAATTACCCAAAAACTCAATATATATTGAGTTTTCCAATGATTGTTATTAATTCATCGTTGAAAAAGGTGATACTCCTCATTACTTTAATTCATATCTCGACAATTATTCAGTCGATTTATTTGAAACTTAGCATAATCCATCGCTTGATCCTCAATCTTGATGATATAATATTTGAAGAATTTCCGGCGATTTCCTTCCATTCGTTTTGCAACCATGTACGTCTGCAGAAGCTGTTTTCCCATAAGCGACCGTGTTAAATTCATATATTTATAACTACTTAATTATTTAGTGAAAAATTCTATAAATAATTCATGTATTATTATTGTATCAAGAACAATTTAATTTCAATCATTTTTTGCGATTTTTTAATACCTTAATATACGACACTTCATATGGTTAACCCCTGTGCGAGCGAAGAAACAACTGCGAACGACATCTGTCGGAATTTCGCTACGGAATTATGCATAGACCCATTATTTGTACTTAATGGGCCTAAAGTTTGCATCATTGCGGCGGAAGGGTTAACAAATTTGTTTATTTCTTATATTTTCTTGTAAATTTGGGTTTTAGTTGGTGAAAAATATCGTAAAATCGTTTTGTTATGTTTGCGACCACCGAAACTCATCCTTATCGGGGTGGGGAGGGGGGGGCGGGATGAGAAGTAAAACCAAATCTATCTTCCGAGATTTAGATATAACAATTTTTTATTGGTGTTATTTGGACCATGTCCCAAAAGAAGCTCAACAAAAAATGCCAACAATTTCCATTCTCCGGAATCCACGCTTATCTTGGGGTTACCGTTGCAAAAATCTTTTTCCCAAGCTGTAGATATAATAATTTCGTTTATTGGCGTTATTTGGACCATGACCCAAAAGAAGCTTCCAAAAAAAATGGCAACGATTTTAATTCTCTGGAACTCTTTACTTGATTGTAAACGAAAATCAGTTGATTGTTAAATATTCGGGTTCGCGAAGGAATACCTTAAAATATTACGACGAATGAATGCATGCCTGATCTCGATATTTCATTTGTCGCACGAATCGTGTAAAGTTAATGAGACTCGAAACAGATAACGCATAGCGTTTGCTATTATTTTTTTTGAGGATCTTTCTCACCTCACGTATATACCCGCGTATCACACGTGAATCAACTGTCGCGAGGAAGTGTGTCAACCTTCGGGCTCGATAAATCCGTTGTGGCGACGGTGTCTACTCTTCGTGCGAGTAAGTCTGGATAGCGATCAATGAAAACATTCGAGTATCCTCACCGCGTGTAGTATCTAGCTCGAAAATTATTTTTCACATGTATTAATAGAGCTTGGAAAATTATTTTTGGAGCTTGCAGGGCTTTCGGGCTCTTCTGAAGTATCGAGGACGGATGACGGATGTGCCCGATCGGGAAATCATTCTGGGAGAAAATCAATTCGTCGTCGGAGAGATATCGCTTTTAAATCTCTGCAGCGTTGGCTCGAGCAACCTCGCATCCGCAATTAGAATTGCAGCTGGTTGATCGATTGTCCGTAAATATATCCGAATAGACCGAGTGTCCTCGGGTTTCGATATGGCGCTAGGGGGGCGCCGCGAGATCCTAAAGATCGGTAAGGGGTGTTGGAATTAATTGTGAGTTAATCTCATATGCGATTGACGCGATTTTTGGTACATCGTGGGTATACGTGTTAACACAAATATGTGAAAAATTTCGAGAAGAAGAACACATAATTGGAGAAGTTGTTCAGCGTAAACCGAAAATCGATGCGATCGGATGGGGAACAAAACTCCGCTCATCTGGTTCGTCCGAAAAGAAAGGGAACATTTATTCGTCAATTATATTGCATTGTTGAGTAACATTTTTGATAAAATTGTTCGTTGGTGAAATTTTGATAATTATGCGAATCTTTTTTTCTTAAAAACCGTGTATAAAATGGAAAAATGTTTTTTTTTTTGCATTTGCCAAACCAGGTTGAGAAAAAGATTTCCATCAGATGGTAGCTGATCTCGTGCAGAAATTTGTTGCGGAGTTCCCAAATCCTACCATATCCCTATAGGGATTCGATAGGGACGCAGCAAGTAGGGAGTCTAGATTGGAATCCAAGTGGATGCCGCACTATTTTCCCGATTGACTTTGTTTGAGAATTTATCATTTGAAATTCTCAACCGGAATTTGTTGGACTTTCGAAAAAAAAAAAATCCTTCTCTGATCTGGTGCACGAATTTATTGGGAAGTCCGTGCACCCACACGTCTAAAGGAATTTTTTAGGGACCCCGCACATAGGGAATCGTCATCGGGATCTAATTGGATTCTGCAGTATTCCTCGATGAACGTCGTTTGACAATTCTTACCACTTTCGAATCGAAAATATGTGAAAAATCACGAGAAAAAACTTGACGTGTTCGAACATAATCTGTACGCTCCATGAGCTTGTACGAGTACGTGTATGGTGTCAAAGTCCACTACAATAAATAACAAACGATAATTACAGTGGAATTTCTCTTTTTAAGATATTCGTTTTTTAAGCGATCTATATATTTTTAAGATAAGATTTATACTTTTCCAATATCCATTCGTTTTGTATATCTATATATCTATATATTTTTTTGAGAAAATTTTACGTACAGAAAACGATGTGATCCATAAAGGATGGTATCGAATTCTTGGATAATGCATCAATCCAGAATTCAGATTGGATTCGTACATTGGAATCCAGTGAGGAATCCCGATTAAAATCCAATGTACGAGTGTGTCGTTTTAGTATAGGTATAAGTATGGGAATCCTATTGGATCCCTACGACAATTTCGGCACGGGATACGATATTGTTCTTCCAAAAATTCTGTTTTTTTCTTTCGCTTAACACCTACCAGGTAAGCAAAATTCCGACCACTCGGATACAAGGACCTTTTGCACTTTATATTATTCTTTAATTTTAACTAATACGAATTCATCATCATAATGCACCAAACATATACTAAATTGTCTAAGCAGTTTTCTTCCGATAAATTCCCAAAATCTCCATCGCTATTATGATCTTACTGTAGTATAGCCCTTTAATGAAGATCAAACAGCGTGCCTGTGACATTTGCATACCTTCATCGTGTAAATCCGTAAAATCTTGTGAAAAACTTGCAATGTGTCATTCGTAACAAAATTGTCTCTCGAATCAATGCCGCAGATTTTTTGATTTTCATTTCGATGTGGAAAAAAAAGGTCGTCAAAGATGGATGATGGCTTTTAAATCCGGTCGAGCGTAAAAGAGTTGATATGCAGCGACGTTTGTCCTCAGATAACGCACGCACACACGCACAGGAACAATAAATAATTATGATCGTATTCGAGCGATCTCCGAGCAGCTTGCGGAATTAAAAACAGTAAGCAGCTTATTCGCGCTCTTGGCTCACCTCGTGATTTATCATAATTCTCAGCATATTTGCAATACGCAAACGTCGAGGAGCTCGAATAATTGTCATGTTCGGGTTTTTTTTCCTCTTTTTTTTTTTAAGTTCGTCCCGCTATTTCTGCAAACGCCGATACCTTTTCTGATTTTTTTTTTCATTTTTTTTCCACGAATATATACTAAGGATTTTGTTGCCCTCTCGTGGTCTTCTTGAAACGAGACCGTGGCGAATCGTCGAGACTTAACCAGTGCAAACGAATTGACACGTAGCCGCTAATGAGGGCCCGGGAAGCGCGCACCGAACTACCGTCGGCAAACTCTCGGACTCGTAAATCATGAAGTGTCGAGTGCCACGGGAGAATCACCATCAGCGTCATCTGCAAGAGTTCCCGAGAGTTCTCGGTCCCACTCGTTTCTTACATTATGCCCTTTGCCCCCGCCTCTCCCGTCCCCCATGTTTTACATTCCTTCCACCGCGGTCTCCCCAAGCTGCTCGAACCAAATCTACTTGACAATCGTGTGGGTAGCAACTTGGATACAATTTCATCTATCGCAATGTATCATCGCGCATTATATCGTTAAGCGAGTCGTTTTGCATATTCAGCTATCAGGAGGTGAAATTTTGATCGGACACCTCTGGTCTTGCTCGAGTGACGTGATAAAAATGCCATTAGACTCAACTTATCGGGACTGGAAATGACTTCTTTAATATTTTGCAATTCTTGAGAATTTTGCAGGAATGGCACAATTTTTTGAACAGATTTAAGGAGTTTCGTTACTGTTCCTTGGCTGCAAGAGTGCGGATGAAAAAACAATGAGTTTTCGGCAGGTTGCCAAGTTTTTGCGAATAAAATTTCGTGTAAAAATGATTATTGGGCAATATCCAACTCGTAATATTATAGAAAAATATTTTCAAGCCGGGAAATGATATTAATACTTGTCATTTTTGCAATTAAATATAAATATGTTGCAATTGTATACAAGAAAAAATAAACGATGGACTTGGCAATAGCAGCAGGTGAAAAACGTTCGATGTTTAACGTTTTGTAAAGAATTTATGATACGACAAAGTCGAGAAAACGTTACAAAATGTCGAACGGACAAATAAATACATTTTATTGTAAAGTTATAATAAAATGCTGTAATACTATGTATGTTTTAAAAACCCGCCGATTTTGAAATACCCGAAAGTTAATGCTTGACTGTGAGTGGCTCACCCAACAGAACCATTAAACGCGGTGTCGCCACGTTTAACCTACAAGTTTCGTTAATGTCGGAAACCAAATCGTTTGAGCTCAAAATTTACATCTTTTTTCTAGTGTTATTAATGAACGAAGTAGAGAAACCACTTGATTATTTAATACGACATTCCTAACACGATAATCTCGGTTTGCTCAGTTTTTAATCTAAATCTCAGTATTATTTTTATCCCTACAGCCCTATAACAGGTGTTCATGAGGTGTCATGTGTATTATCAAAGGGATAAAGGTTCAACTGGAACATTAGAATCTCCGAAAATATGTTATAAAACTCATTGATTTTTGGATTTGGGGTTAATGCATCCTAAATTAATCTCTCGGTGATATAAATTTCAATCGTCTACAAGCATTTCGATTTTGGTATCGTAACTCCTTAATTTGAATGTATTCATACTTGGGTAATAAAAAAAGGAGCTAGACGAAATTATTTCCAGCTGTATACTTAGTTATTTTCATTCATTAAAGTTTTTTGTCAACTGTTTTATTATTTATTATTTGTTCCATCATACAGGGTGCTTCCACTTTTTACGTTCCCATCGTATTCCCTTTTTGTTCGCCATCAACTGTTTTATTATTATTATCATAATAACTGTTATTTTATTATCAGAAATTTCAGTACATATTTTCAATGATGAACAAATAACTTATAACCTTGTATTGACGATTTTTATCTTCATAATTAAAAATCGTTCTATCTCTTGAACTATATACGTCCCAGAAGCAAAGATTGAACAATGTTCCCGTATTCGCATTTACACCGTTAGCGATTTTCGTAAACAGTGTTAAATCACTTGTCGGCGTAGAGGGAAAGCTCTGAAATTTGGCCAGCGGTGCGACGAAAGCTTCCTACCTCGTTTTCAAAGCAGGAAGCTCTAATGCATTATGCATGTATCCACTATGCCGGTTACCCATGAGGTTATTAATATGTATAGTATACTAGATGACGTGTAATGGGAGAATTGGAAGCTGAGAGCAGTTGTCGTGGTGGTAAGTAAGCGAGCCGACTTCCAAAGAGCAACGAGCTCTATATATAGGATGTATCAAAATGAGAATTCGAATGTAATAAGACGAAGTGGCATCTTTCCGAATGAAAGCTTTCCTCAACGCAATTACCTGTGGTTGATTACTTGCGAGGAGAATGTTCGCTTCACCTTTCATTTGTCTACGGTGGCTCATTTTTCTTCGATGATTCTTTTAGGAAAGAATAACCTCTCATCAAAAGCTCATCTCTCGAAGCGCAACTACAAATGGACGTGGCAATTTCGGTGAAAGGACATCCCGACTGTTAATCAAAGCCCGCGTTTCGTTAAGTGAGGATCCAGTGCAAATTTTCATTGATAAAATGAAGGCTTGTGCGAAGACGATTACTTTCTTAATTCTTAGTATTGGAGAATCTCGGTCCGCTATACCGAAGTTTATTGAGCATTGAATCAACATAACGATCTACCATTCCCACAGATCACTTTCGAAAAGCGTATTTTTCAATTCAACATTCGATATAGCACGATATGTCGGATAGAAATATTCACAGCTGTCCTTTACAATGACTCGAGCACTTCCTTGAATATTCGTGCTCATTGGTTTCTTCGGATCAACGGAATTTCGTTCGCCATGAGAGAAGTATCGAGTTTTGATACGTCCTGTAGTGAGAAAAATGGTAAACCCATATGGAAGCAGCTTTACAGGAAACGTGTACGAACGTACCAACGTTACTTTGGTTAGGATGATGTGGGTGTCCGAGGAAGGGTTTGCTGGTAAAACGAACGGATATTCATAAAGGAGCCACCGGAGAGCCAGTGCGGTACGTCCGACTCGTTTCCTTGCATATTCATGCTGATGCAGATTTCACGGCGCGACCGCAGTGTACCCGGTGAAACAATACATTAATTAGGTGCCCTTTTGGGCGTCGGGTTCACCGAGTCTTGCCTTGATCCTCCGGGACACTTTCGGTGACCTGCTCTCTACCCTTTTATCCTTCGTCCTCATTTATCTTTTATACTTCTTCTTGTCTCTTCCGCCGTTTCTCTTTACCTCTTTGAATATTCGGCTTGACGTTTTCTTTTTTGGTCAAAATTAGGTGGTTTGTACGAAATTGACGAATATCATTGGTTCGCCACTCCAGCAAGTTCTCATTAACATGCATGAGCTGTTTGAAAGGCCACAAATGATATAGAAAATCACCCAATTCTAACATACCCCCATCACCTCGTAACAGCGAAATAAATTCTTTTGTTCGTGTCTAATCATCTGCAAGGGTGAGGCAGCCTTTTATCCTTCATCGTCCAGTGATGTATATGAGTAGACTGAAACCTGTGGTATTATTCGGAGTGCCCCATGATAGGCCACATTTTATCTATTCGCTTTATTCACCCACGCAATCGGCTAATAAATGCGATTTCCAATGACCACTTCATGAGCCGTTCAAAGGTCGAAAATCACCTCGAAGTTTGGGTGAGGGCATCACCCGAAACTTGATGGAATGAGGAGTCGTGAGGTAGATGGAGAAGGGCAGAAAAGTGTGTCGACCATAACGAGATAATGGATAATTACGAATGAGAAAAACCATCCATTGCCATGGATATACGAGCCTTTCTAAATAATTGAAAGTCGAAGGTAGAGTTACTGAGACGCATTCAGCGATTACTGATGTGTTTTATCGTCTAAACGCGCTCGTGTAAAGAGGATCGGATTCCATGTGTGCTGAATCAAAGAATGTACGGTTATAGTCTTCTAACATCACCTAACAGCTGATATTTAACGTAGGTCTTTTATATTAGCAATGAGCACGCCTTCTCCCCTTCTCTCTCTCTCTCTCTCTCTCTCTCTCTCTCTCTCTCTCCCTGTCCGCTATATATTTCTGGCATTCTCTTCCTATTCATATCATGTCAGCTGCGACAAGTTCCGGTTTTAAGACGAAATAGAAGGTGTACCACGTGACATATGAGTGCGAGAGAGATAGCTAAAATTTCCGAAGGGAGATTTCTCAAAAATGAACAATATTTAGGGTAAAAGAAAATTGCCAAGCTCTGCGTCAGGGAATTCTCCAGAGCCTGATGTTTTGTTTTTTCCCGAAAAACTTAACTGTTTCTGGGAAAAACTGGGTTGGGAAATTTGTGAGGTTATGTTGACATTGCGAATGAGAAGCCATTGAAAAAGTTTGCATTCCTATCTCTTTGAGATTGATAGCAACAGTGCCTAAACGTTTAAAGTGCATTATTGGCTCCTACCCTTCTACCTTGCAGTGCGTCTTGATTCCGTCGACAAACTCGTCCCTTTTACTATCTTTTACTATTTTTGGTCCAAAGCCGGATTGTTAGGCTAGCGAATATTCACATGTACTAGTACTTAATGTAACCTAATTTAGAATTATTACTAATCATTTTCTTCTATTTTCATTCTTTATAATCATTATTATTATCCTCATTTACATTTTACTTCGCCCTATGGTTGTTACCAGGGCATGAAATAAACAATCAATCAATAAATCTCTTTCTCTCTCCCTCCTTCTCTTTCTCTCTCTCTCTCGCGTTCTTTCCTTTTTCGTCCTGCAGCGCTGAAAAGTCTAGGACAATAGTGAAGATGCGCACCATCAACGACAATCAATTAGGTATCAACTAACAAGAGTAGTTTAAAAATTCGATTCCTTCATCCTAAATTTTGGGGGTGTCGCGGCTCGAGTCGCATTTTTCTATCAACGAGGCATCGATAATATTCGACTCTATATGATTCTTGGTACAATTTATCGAGAAAGTATTATAGTGGAATATATTTACATATTCCGATTCCTTGCAATTTCTCGCGGCTGATTCACGCCCATTCCGCAACTGCATTGTTCCGCGTCGTCGTTTCACTTTCCCCTTGAACGAAGCACAGTCCATAATGGGCAAATGAGAGGGTACACCCGTGGAAACGGGAGAGACAAAAGAGGAATGAGGAACGGGCGAATTTGCGGACAGCCACAGATGTTGAAATTGGATAGGACGTACGATACACCCGCAGAAAAGGCGTAGGAAGAGTGATAAGAGGTTCTCGATACTACAAAGGTGAGAGTGAAGACACAGGAAAGAGACGTTGAAAGAGGGAGGGACCGAGAAAGAGAGTATCGGGGAAGAATATTGGTTTAGGATGCCTCGTTAGCCACAGCTACGAAATCCAGCTCTCCGTTGTTGCTCCAAACGCGAAATTTCACACGGGAAACCTTTTCGATGCAGGACGTTCACCCTCTTGTGTACTATCTTTTCCCTTTTTCTCTCTGCCACCCTCTCTCGTCCTTCATTGCAACTTTATTCTTCAGCCGCAGACAGATTTCGTTGCACATACTAGGGTAGGAAGAAGCACGTGGAACAGTCGGGTAAGTTGGATAATCGAAATATCCGGAAAACTAAGCACCGCACGCGGGTGTATCAAATGGCGGAAAGAGAGGTATGTGGGAGGGGACCACATCACGCCAACGCCCGTTGCCATGCGGCGCATGAGACGGTAACACGGGACGTTTCATTATTTTTGCATCCAAAAGTAAAAAAAAAACGTGATTGGAAGATTTCCTTCTACCATTGTATGAGCAAAAATATTTCAAAGTTCATTGCAATTAATGTTAATGTTTCAAAACCGAACTAATTAACGAGAAACCGTTGGTTTGTTACTGCATTGTACCAAATCATGTTGCATACGTCTGATTTTTTATGCAATTCTTACTTTGCCCAATTCATCTCATACTCATGCTCAACTTACCCCACTATCGGTACAGGTTGAGCAAATATGGCCTTAGTCATTCGAGAGCGATTATCTGTGAAACAATAAGGATAACAGGAATTTCGCCTACAGACTTTTTTTCCCAGATAAATTTCCTATTGACCAAAGTAGGTTTCATTTTTATACGGCAAACGGTTGAGGAATTACAGGGCGATAATTTCAAACTTGCTCAACATACCCCTCCGAACCCTACTACCATCAACGTTAGCACATCGCCAATAGTCCGAATTAGCGAATCAATCCTCGTGCAACCCTCCAAAATTTAAATCCAGCCAGATTTTCCACGAGATAGCGTTTCTCGACGCCATCGACACTTTTTCTAGTGTCAAAGAATTCAATCACCTTCCTCATGTCTGAAAACCGTTCAATCGGTCAGTCAAAATTCCAATGAAACAACATTTCTATGTTATCCATACATACATTTATATGAAATTTCATGGATCGTAGATTTCTTTGCGCGCTCACGTTTTATTCAAACTGGCAGGAAAAGGTAATAAAAAGCAGCCACCAATGAGAAGGCTCGCTTTATAGTCAATTTCCAGTGGATCGTACACTTTGTAGTTCAACTTATTTTCATCTTCTTCTCGTCTACATCATTCTCTTTGTACCGAATGAAAAGAAGCATTCAAAGAAGCAATAGAAGTGGAAAAAGAAAAGGTTGTGTCACCTTCGTCTACCTCTGCCAGTCGAAATAGATGCGAGCATGGCCCTAGAGACATTATTCAAATGCTCGAGACGGAAATGTCACAAATTGCAGACTATCTCCCGGTGCGGCACCTGGGACCTCGTCGACCATCACTCTTGCTCAAGTAGACACACGTTTACAAGCATACACATATATTTACGTATACACATGTCTGTTATTGAACACGGTAGAATGAGCACGAGTTTCGGATAAAAAGGGAGGAGCGTTGAATCTACAGAATGGGAGACGAGGTGCCATTCGTAGATTCAGCTCCACAAGCCTTTCTCGCCGAGCCTACTAAGAGCATCATTACTCCTGGTTCAATAGAGTCCGTGCACATCATCAGTTGGAGTACAAATTCGAAAGATACCTTTCCAGACCAGGCTCCAAACTCTCTGCGAAACCCACAAAAAGCCAAACCGATTCCTTTTCGTACACATGCAAGAGTGACACGGACGTAAAGAAGTCCGCCCTCGCGTACGATCTTGATGATCAATTAACTTCAATGGAGACAATTTCACCGGCAGAAACCCTTTTTTGGGCAGAAATACTTGTGAGCGTCGTTTTTTTTTTTGCCAATAAACAAAGGTCACAGTACTCCAGCCGATTCGTCCCCTCCAAGTACTGGGAGCCAATGTATGAAGACTGTCCGTTTCTTTTTTACTCGTTTGCTTTCATTACAAGGTTTTGGCATTAACAGGACTCTCGTCAAGCTGATAAACGAGAGAAAATTTCACGACCTTGTAACTGGAACTTGGTCGGAGGTATATATACGTTGAACATTTAGAAAAAAAAAAGAGATGGATAAAAAAAGTTTCTATTCCGCGGGTATTAGTATCAATTGAGAGAAGAGCTGATCGTCGAGGTCGCCTGGATATTCCCGCAGGGCTCCGAAGGCCGACTCCACGTCATATATATATATATGTATATATGTTTAGAGAGATCCGCACGCGCACACATACAAAACCATGGCAGATTATACGAGAAGAGTATGCGAATTCTAGGGTCCGCAGACACGGACAACTGACCAATTAAAATGAACAATTATATGTACTCAGGGCGAGCTAGTGATGCCGCGTTGCAATTAACGGTAATTACAGTCTATTCGTGTCGCGAATCACGTGACACAATCTGCATCGCGAACTACTTTTACCACATGAGAATAGGGCCCTAACCGTCATCGCGCAACAATCCACGCTGTAAACGTATATATATATATATATACACGCGCTCTTAATCGTAGTTTGTGCATATATACACGTATTACCTCACACAGGAGCACCTGTTCTCCGTTAACGTATCCAATCCTCTCGCCACCTCGAAACTTTATTATTCATCTCTTTTCCCCTTCGCAACCTCGTCTCCACGCGACTTCGTTATTTTTCCACTCTTATGCCTCTTGTATATATATATATATTTCTTATAGCTTTGTATCATTGCCCCTCGCGTACGCCACGCTCTCGTTTCTACAATTTGTTCCCTCTCATTCTTGCCGTTTCCTCTTAACATTGTCACAGCCCTATGTATTCTCAGGCATTATTACATCGATAATTCAACTGTACAACTTTTCCAGTTTCCACGTACGTTTTTACTCCCTCGCACAGTTCTGTACGTCTTTTCTTCGTTTCCCACTTCGAAAATCGCATTGCCATTTATTATATCTTCGCGATAAAATCGTCCTCGACGATTGCTTCAAATGAAAAAAGATCGAGTTGTCACCCCGTGCAGACATTTTTTCGAGAGTCCCCAGATCGTCTCACATCCCTATAACAATTTAATAGCGATGTGAATCCGTATGTCGTTGGTGAATTTTTTATTTGCAATTCTCAATCGGAAGTGGGACTTCCTCATTGGGATCCACTTGGATTCTGCACTATTCCCCGATGAACGCCGATTGGAAATTCTTAGTACGTTCGAATCGAAAATGTGCGAAAGAAAAAACTTGTGTGAAAGAAAAAAAACAAGAAAAGACTTGACGTGTTGAAACACAACCTGCATGCTTCGTGAGCGTGTACGTGTGGGGTGATATTATGTCAAGGTGCAGGAAAAAAGAGAATTACAGTGGATGTTCAGTGATGCGATTCAAACCTATTAACAAGATATACTTTTTTAAGTGATTTATCAAGTATAAATCACTTTAAGATGGGCTTTATACTTTTTAAAGACCAACTCAATTTGTATTTCTATACATTTTGTTTAGAAAATTCAACGTAAAGAATGCGATCAGGTCCATCAAGAATTGTATCGTATAAGAATTGTATCGTAGAATCCTCTAGGATTCAAATTGGATACGCACATTGGATTCCAATGGGGAATCCTTATTAGAATCAAATTTACAAGCGTGACGCTTCAATGTAGGGATCCAATGCGCTGACTCATTGGATCTCTATCAGAAAGTAGAGACAAGTATGGGAATCCAATTGGATCCCTAAAACAATTTCTGCACAGGACTTCAGGCGATTTAATAGCAGATCGTGTGTAACGCTGTTTTATCAAAAGAACGCTATCACATATCTAAGAAGCCAAAATGGTCCATGATTCATTATATATATGTAATATGCTAGCTATACGGCTTAATGTGCCTCCGGAGGAGCCGTTCACCGGCAGTGCGAAAAGGACACGCGTGACATCAGCTCCCGTATCGGAAGCTCGAGGGGTGATGAATGCGCAGGTATCGCCTTTTCGCCACGCCGTGATACTCTCGTGCCGTCTCGTTTAGTTTTGCTCTCAATAATAAAACCGAAAAGAAGGGACCATAATCGACGGCACGCGCTCGGTTTCTTTCTTGGTAAAACTTGGGAGCCTCGAGGAACGGACATGCAGAGCAACTGAGAAGGGTAAATTGATATACCTGATCGAGGAATACCTGCTGGTCGGTACTACCTCAACATTTTCACAAGGACTTCCTCCAAAGTTATAATGACGGTCTGACGAATTGTGCGTATAAATACAGTGCATATGGGCAAAGGATATTTCCAAGTTATTGGCTGTTAAAGGATAAGTCAAAGTTATTGGCTGTTTTTGACACTGTTTTTGAGGGGCATTAGGGTAATGCGTGCCCAGTGAGGTATTCAAAAGAAAGTTTTATTAGAAAAATGTTCAGAAATGACTTATTCCAACACTGAAAAAATCGTAGGATGATAAAGTATTATTTAACATGCCTATACTCTCACTTGATTCGTGATGTTGGAATTTGTATCTTTGAAATGCAATGAAAGTTTTATTTTATATTTTCGTATCCTTATTTTTATTATCATACAAAATCTTTCTCTTGCAGATTTATATTGTAAATCTTGGAATCAGTATCTTAAAAGATGTTCAAGTGATTTCCGTAGGAAAATCCTGCCAAAAGAAATTAAAGCAACGTGAAAATATCAATTTTCACGGTATTCCAACGATGCAAACTTCACTCTCGTCTTGATTCTGTGCATTGTAATCTTTACAATATTGAGAAAGGACCAGCTCCGACATGCACTGATGTATTTAGAAAAAAATACGACGTGTGAACATAACCTGTAAAATATATTTAAATATACCAAATATGTTGGTATAATTTTACGATCAACTATATATTTGCATATGATTTATTCTTGCCCGATTTTCTGGGTTTTTGCTGGGTTTCGGAGCCGTCATTCTCCCATAACCACTTAGCACGACTAATAAATCAGTGATCCCGAATTCATAGCGTGACTATCTTGCTTCATAGCGAGTTCTCTGCTCGCAGACTAATCGCTACCGTTGATCAAAGAATCCTCATTTAAACATTCGAAAAACGATTTTTTTCCTGATACCATTTTAATTCTCGAAATTACTGGGAGACCTTACGCTTTTGGTTTCATTTCATTGCGAAATACGAATGAAACTGAACGAGAAAGAGGTCGTGACGCCTTTTTCATTAAAAAAAATCACGCTTAATCTTCCGCCTTTCGATTTATTTATTCAGATCGATTGGGTTTCTAAACACGCAGGCCTGTATGCATTATCTGTAGCATATAAAAAACGATTAAGCAGCGATTTAATATGCTTGTACGATCGAAACATTTTTTTCCAACGAATCCTTGATCGGAGACAAGACGCTTGATTAAATGACCTCTCTGTAACTATGCTTTCATTTATTCAAGGGTGATTTTTAAGAAATTAGTGCTTACGTAAAGAATGTGGACAATTGACTACTATTCGCGATCCCCAAAAATGTTGACGTCTTGCGCGACCTAAGGCAGAAGCTCTACTAGTATAGTAAACATTGTCAAAATACATTTATAACAATGGGGAAAATTTTTGTCAGGGTGCAAGACGAGGCTAGGTTGTCTATCAACTGCACAACAGTTGATAGACAACGTAGCCTCGTCTTCACAAGTCTTCTAAATCCGGTAATCAATCAACTGCAATGGATATCAAGCGATATAAACTGATTGTGAGATGCAAGTGGCTGCGGCATACGACTATTCCGTTGCAAATGCATACCGTGTGGATCGTATGCACCGGATGTCTCATACGGGATTGTGCCAGTTGCACAAAAGTAGCAATTTGTCAATACCAAGTGCAAGGAACTGCAATTCATTCGAGAGAGAGAGAGAGAGAGAGAGAGAGAGAGAGAGAGAGAGAGAGGGAGAGAGAGAGCGGTAGAGTTGCTGAACCAAGTCAAAGTTTTCTAAAGTAACTTTTCATAGAACAAAGTTTATAGGATCCTCTGGCTCGTAAACTACACCTGGTGGTCATAAGACTGCACCCATAACCACGGCTCAAGACTGATCGCCATCAACCGCTTTCATAACGGACTTTATTGGCTTGGAGTGATGCAGAACGCGATGCAGAGCGGCGTAAAACCACGTCCGATTAAATAATGTAATATTTCATCGGGTGTGGATGCGCGCGCAGACATGAAACGCTTCACATGCACCTCAAAGTTTATCGAGTCCGAAGATTATCGCAGATCCGCCCACGTCTATCTCGTCTCCACTAATTACGGTGGAATTCAAATCCGAATTTTAAAGCGAAACTTTTTTAGCCCCGTTTCTCGGTCGGTTACACATGTCGAGTGACATGCGTCACGTCCAATCGAAGTTCGGTTACGCATCTTTCATTTTCAATAACTGCTGCTCGCACGCCATGTGGTCGGTACATTTCGGTGTCTGCAACGAACATATTCTGATTTACACAAAATTATTTACAATTAACAATGATTTTTTCCGCCGCTTTTTAAAAAGGAGATTCTGTTGAACTAATTAATTATTTAATTAAAGTATTTGGTCTTACGATAGCGAGCGATAAAACTATACCAACCACGGGATACGACACAAGAATTGAGGCCATCATTACAAGATATATTGAAAAATAGGACTCAAATCCTTATTTCAGTTATGATAAATGAATGATTTCATTTGTGGACTGCACAGCTCAAAGTGAAGACGAAATTAATCATGAAGTTAAACGACGTAATTGCCCTATATTATAAATAACAATGTCTTATGGATTTTAGTTAAGGTGTTTTTGTATTCGCATTATGATTATTTAAATTAGAAAATTAAAATAACATGTGTACCTGTATTTACTTCCTTTCTTATCGACTATTAATAATGAAACAATTAAACGAAAAAGACCAAAACAAAAATATATATTGGCTCTATGCATAATTTAAAAGCAAAAATCGACTAAATTTTAGGCGCAAAATATTTACCAAGAAAACGCGATTTTAATCAACAAAATAGTGTTCCACTTTGTTCAATGACTTACTGTCATCTGTCCACGAGCTTCATCATCCCTCTCTCGTGAGCGTCCTGAGACCTTTGGGCAAAGAAGTCATCCAAGTGGTTTATGAGGACGTCCAGGGAACTGAAGGTTTTATTATTCAAACTATTTTGTAGTGGGCGGGACAAGTGATAGTCTGAAGGTGCAAGGTCCGAGCTATGCGGTGGGTGCACCAAAACATCCGGAACAAGCTGCAAAAACTTTTGTTGGCTCATCAGAGAAACGGGTGGTCTAGTGTTTTCCGGGTGGATCTCTATGCCCTTACTGTTCGCCAATTCGGGTCCCTTCTGATCGATTACTCGCTTTAATATAGCCAGTTGTGAGTAGCACTTGGTCGAATCAATCGTTTTTTTAGGTCGCAGCAATTTATAATAGACGATTCCTTTCCAATCCCACCAGATACAGGGCATGACCTTCTTCGAGTGTAATCCAGCCTTTGCGACCGTTTTGAGCTTGGACCATGATCTTTTTCTACTGACTTTTTCTTGTAGACAATCCATTTTCCATCGCCAGTAATCATTAGCTTTAAAAATAGTTTGTTTTGATGGCGTTTGAGCAAAAAATTGCAGGCTGAAACTCGGCCCATTAAATTCTTTTCGCTCAGTTCGTGCGGCACCCAAACATCAAACTTGTTTACCATCCCAAGCTTCCGTAAACATCTCGCAACAGTTGATTGGTCAATGTTGCGGTTATGTCCGATTTCTGTAGACGTCAAATGCCGGTCGGAGTCGATTAAAGCCTTGATTTTATTGACATCAGTAGTGACTGGCCGACCGGAGCGAGGGGCATCTTGGAGATCAAAATGTCCACGACGAAATTTCGCAAACCACTATCGACACACAACTTTCGCTTACGGCATTCTCTCCGTACAACGGCGCATATCTTTTTGTGAGTTTGCGACGCGCTTTTGCCTTTCCGAAAATAAAAAAGCGAAATGCATCGAAAATACATGTTTTTTACTTCCATGTTCAACATGTAATTAAACTTAATCCGTGACGTATAGGAACGTCACGGATCTCGATGGATACTTTTTTTTAAATGTTGGCACAAGCTTCAGCCTTTACTCAATATACGACACTTCATATGGTTGACGCATGTACGAGCGGAGAAACAAGTACGAACCACATCTGTCGGAATTTCGCTACGGAATTATGCATAGGCCCAATACTTTCGGCGATTTTGTGATAAAATCGTTTAGGCTTATAGCAAAAAAAAAGTTTCACTTGCACTGTGGTTTCGTAATCCGCACCCAATTTTTTGTCTTATACACACTTTGTCTTTTTTTGACAGTCAATTAACAAGGATGGGTTACAAGCTGAAAGGATGACAAAAGAAAGTATTTGTGTTTAAATCGGATTATAATCAATCGACACCCAATCTTCATTGGGTTTTACTGCCTTCGAGTAGTTGATTTTCATTTTGTGGCTGTCGAAGTCAAAATTGAATATGAACAATCAGGAAAACACACTCCAACGTCCCAAATCATTCGATCATGAACGAAGCCTACGAACTTCTCGTGTCGATGACACCAGCTCGCGAGTGGCAACGAAAAAAAAAAGAAAAAAAAAAACACGGCTAAAGAAACGATACAAAAGGACTGAACGATGGTGGAATCCAATCGTTCGCTCGTGCCGACACTACTGTGCGCGGCCTTCGAAGATTCACGGTCGGCAGGCCTCTCACATTCGCCTTTCCTTTCACTGCTTAAAAATCCATGGGCGCCACTCATCCACGTATAAATAGATCTTAATACCTGTATTACGAACTGTACGAGCTTACATATTTTTAATTCGTTCTCCGAAGCCGAACGATACACCAGTTTTTGACGCAATTTGTTGTAATTTTGGCCTGTTTTTTTTTTTCGCTGCTATATGCATTGGTATAAAAAAAAATGAAAAGTCATTCGCTTCCCGACCGCGTTACTCGCGCGGCTTATCGCCTCGTATATACGTGCGAATTGATGACACCGTTCAATTTTTACCGTTGCATCTTGATATTAAATGGGAAGTTAAACAGGTTTACGACCTACCATAAATAACGCATCACGTTTGTTTTTGTTGTTGTCCTCGATCGATCGAGTCATTCCGAAATACTGGCGCCTCTTGGATTAAAATGGCAGTTTTTTGTTTTTCCGCGCGGGCCTCCAGCACTCGGATCGTCGTTACCTATCGCTGTTATCAAAATGCTCATGAGCCCCGAAAGCTGATCATTAAGGTATTCCTTTCGTTGAGGGCCGTATTTTTTTGGGCGCATAAGCCAGGGCCCTTTTGAATCATTAGTTTTTGAATTATTACCGTAGCGTTTAATACAAATAAGTTACAATTAATTATTATACCCAACGATGAACTAGAATAAAAAATTTCACATAAATTTTATAGGTTTGGACATTTTTAATTCTTTATTTACAAGTTTTATGATTGTATTTGCGGAATCTTTGGGATTTTTACTGCTTAGTGCAGTTTATATCAGACATCTAGAATTATTTAGTATATATATTATCAGCTAGAAATGTGGCTAGCATGCCATCTTCATAAAATGCTGCATAAATCAGACGATTATTAAAGTCGTAATTTCTTGTTAAAAGTTCGGTAACGTGGCTTGAAATTTCACCAGTATACTCGGATGTATTTTTACTTAATTGTAGACGAAAATCAGTTGATTGTTAAATATTCGGATTGGTGAAAGCTATACTTTAATTAAGGACACTTTTGCTTTTCATTGGCAAAATATTAGATAAAAGAGTAGATAATTGAAAAAAAAAACGGTATTCAGGAGTGAGAAGGTTTATCCGAAAGTCGTGTATACACAGGCATGAGAGACCTCATCGAGGCACGAAAAGTCCGTCTACTTTCGTAATATTAGCGCTCTTGAGCTTCCTCACTCGTTGTACAGAACGATCACCCCGGCTATCCAATTAAAAGAGCGCGTGCATAAAAAAAAATGTATGCCCCTTTGACAATAAAAGCAGCTCTCTTGTACTCCGCGCGTACACGTGCGAAGCTTTTATGTCGTGATATTGGTACGAAAATATGTCACCGTCTGGTGAGAAATTTTCACGATTTAATTCGAAAAATTACCTTCTTATTTTATTGCGGTTTTACCAGTGGGTATTAAAAATGCCGTTACGTAATTTAAGCCAAGAAAGAGTGCAGGGTCTTTTCGAGCGTCGCATTGTTTGTTTTTCGCGTACGCGCTCCTCGCCATTTGATTTCACAGTTCTATCGGGATATTCGTTTAATCGACATTACTCAAAATAAAATATTTAATGAAAAAAGTAATAAAATGGAATAAATTTGAGAGAAATAAAGATTTAAATTTCAAGTAATTAAAATTAAAATTAAAATATTGAAAACTGAAGTAAAACAAATTTGTACTGTAAACTAAAGCAGAAGGAGTGGAATGTGATAATTGCAATGAAGTTTTTTTTTTGAAAATTCCTCGCCCGCGTGCGCGACCATTCGAAATTGCATAATTATTCGTCGCGCACCTTGAGAATAAAATTCTCGAGAATTCGTGCAATTTTACGAGTGACGTACCGTGACAGCGGCGTCCAAAGGTAAAAGCAACGGCTGCAAGCATCGGGCATACGCATCGAGGGTGAGACGAGACTGTCGTATGGCTGGCACGGGCCGTTCGGATTTTTCAGGGTCTCTTGGAAACGAGAAGGTAACCCTTGAGACGAGTCCTCGTTAATTTACCAGTAGACATTTTTCAAGCTGTTAATAAGCCCATAATTACACATGTATGCATATACATTTATATATATACATTTTTTTTCACTCCTTCCCTTTTTGAGCAATGGGGAAAAAATGCCGAGCTCCAACATATTCAGTGTCTATAGATAAAAAAAATGGAAGAAAAAAACAAGCAATATTGCAAACAATAAAAAAGTAGTAATTGGAGAGAGTGCTTGTAAAAAAACGAACTAGGATGGCGCGAGAAAAGGATGAAAGAAGTAAGTACACATAGGGAGGAGTTGCTTCAGCCTGAAATAGGCGAGAGGTAGAGCGAAGGAGCCAAGGGAAAAGCAGGCAAGGAGAAAACGAGGGTAAAAAAAACGATTGCAAAGTGTCGTGTGCGCGTGCAAAGTTAAATTTTAATTGCGGCTTTTTCCCTCAATTACCATTATCATTATTGCGGCCTCTCTCTCTCTCTCTCTCTCTCTCTCTCTCTCTCTCTCTCGCTCTTTTTCTCTCTATCCCTCGCTGACTCACGCACTTTGCGGAAATTCGAGCTGTTTACATAGAGCGAGGTATTACGATGCACGAGATCGCGGTTATGCAAAAACACAAATTATTCTCAAAATAATCGTAGCACTTGCGATAAACGGGCACTCTTTTAATTCTTCTTCCAGAACAATGTTCCATTTGTCAGTTCAGCGGTGTACATCGACTGGCACATCGATACACAAAAAAATGACCATTCTCAGTTTCTCGAGGTCGAAAAGCTCATCTTTTCAGAACCTCCGAGTAATTTCCTCAGTTGTGTATCGTGTAATACGAGATCGAGAGAGGTTGGGAATGAAGAAATGTTTAGCAGGAATACACGACGATAAGTGGTAGAGAACAAAGTCAGTGTGGGAAAAAAAAAATCAAAATATCTTCTACGCATTCAATTACGAGTGGTTTGCTCATTTGTTCTTTAAGACATTCCTTTGTAATGTTTCGTGCGCAAACAGCTGCTTATGTTACCGTGTCAATGCAAGGAACCTGATATTGTTCCGGAAAAAAAAAATATATATATATACATATAGGTGTGTGTGCATGTTGCACTCAAGGAGACCGTGGTACTCAGTCTCTTTGATCAAAAGCTTCGTCTAGCGAGATATACTAGGAGTAATAATGATAATTTAGCGCGAGAAGGAAGACGAGGTGGTCGTTAGCCCTGGGAAGTCACGGATATCTATTTAATTAAGAGAGCATATGAGAGGTACAACGAGAGATTCTCGCGATTTAAGACGCGCGCGCGTCCACGCTTTCGCGTGTTCGACCATATGGATGCCTGGCTGAATTTATATATATATATATACGGTTAGAGAAGCGACGGAATTTTCTTCATTGCCTTTTTCCGTACGGAAATATGACGAATTATTCGAGAGATCGCGCGATAAAAAAGTAAAACTCGGAAAAATCCATGCCGTAATGTGTATTTTTTTTTAGCACATAGAGTATTATTTTCGCACGTTTTAAAGTGTTCCTTTCGCGGAGGGCCGTATTTTGTAGGCGCATAAGCCAGGGCCTTTTTGAATCATTATTAGATTATATTTTATTATACCCAATAATTATTATACCCTACGATGAACTGGAATGAGAAACAATTATAAAAAGTATAATTATAACACCCAGCGATGAACTGAAATGAAAAACAATTAGCAAAAGTATAATTATTATACCCAACGATAGACTGGAATGAAAAACAATCATAAAATGTATAATTATTATACCCAACGATAGACTGGAATGAAAAACAATCATAAAAAGTAGAATTATTATACCCAACGATGAACTTAGAATGAAAAGCATAAATTTGGTCGATTCAGGCATTTTTACGTGTTCTCTGAAAAGTCGTGGTTACGAAAATTCTCTTGGTAGTTACATTTTTCAAAGATTTATCATTAATATTTTCGTAAAACATTCGGTGACCCCTGTTTTTATTGTCGTTACGGAATCATCACAATTTTTACATGCTCAGACTATTTTATATCAGAAATCTAGAGTTATTCAGTATAAAAATTATTCGATAGAAATGTGGCCAGCATGTAATCTCCTTAAAGTGCTGCATAAATTAGACCATTTTTAAAGTTGTAATTTTTTGTTAAAAGCTCGGTAATTTGACTTGAAATTTTACCACAATAATGGGATATATTTTTGTTTAATTGTAAACAAAAATCAGTCAACTGTTAAATATTCGGATTCGTGAAAGGAATACCTTAGGCCATTTTTACAATTACCAAACAGCCATTCACATTCGATAATTTTTTCTTTCCTAATTTCTGTTGCAGGTAAGTTTGACACGATTATCGCAGGATGGTCATCATGGAACGTAACAAGGTTTTTTTTTTAAATTTAGTTAATTAAAATTCATGGTTAATTGAAACTTATGGTTCGTTCGTTCGGGGCATATGAAAGATGCAATCGATGCAGCCGGACGATTTTAAGATGCAATCACAGACTGAAATACGAGCGGCAGAAGTCAAATTTAATAATTGCAGCGAATGCAAAAGTGTTGGACCGTTCGTGAGTCTAAGGAGAAATCGAGAATTTTTTTTATTTTTACGATTATCAGACTTTTTAGACTTTCATTTTTTAACGCTTCAAGTATTATTATTCTATCTTCGTAACTTCCCGTGATTTTTATCGATGCCTATCATTTTTTTTTATTGACAATTTTTTGTTTTTCGACACTTCGAAAGTTCCGATCGCTGCTGCGTTTATCCCCGAATCAAAGTTATGTATTTCACGAAGAAGGAAAGTGCAACGGTGGCGAACCGCAGCTTTACACACACGCGTGAGCACACAACTGGTTGAGGGAAACGCGTGCCATGCGCTTTCTATGGAATACATTCCATTCGTAAATGATCGACATTACATTCGACCTTTTCTCGAATGTAACTTGAATGTTTTCTCGTACGACTGGAATGAAGCAGCCTGCACAAAAAAAGGGATGTAGAGTTGGTCCCTGTGTGTTTGTGTGCGTGCGACACGGGACTCCATGCCGCAAATATATCCGAGAATTAATTGGGGACTGACGCCCAAATTATACTCGAGTCGAAATTTTCGAGCCGCGCGTTCAACCCGCGAAATAAAGGTCTCTTCCCCGAGCAGAGATCGGCGATAGCGGATTATCGAGATACCTAAACGAGGGTACAATGTTTGAAAGACCGATACGTTAGGGCCTCCGATGAACCTCCCGAATGTCAGAAACTGGACATTGTCACTCAAAGGAGGCCAATGCAGAGCGCAACTGAACCTGCAAACCCCCAGGTGGGTCTACTTCGTGCGCTTCCGCAGAACCTACTGGCCCTCCCTTTCGGCCTACTGTAGGCGCACTGTAAACCCGCCGAACCCTTCGTTCAGCGAAAACGTATTTATTTCGTCATCCAACGGATTACCGATCAGGCCACAATGGAGAGTTGATGGAGGAGATATTGAATTTGAGCTCAAAGCAGGTTAGGTGGGTTCGAGGCAATGGTATTGAGATTGAAAGCACGTTAAGGAGGCCTGTGTTTTGCATGTTTCACTGAAACTGGGGCTCGAAAGAAGGTTTAGGAGGACTAACAGAGGCTACACTGGATCAAATGGAGACCTCTTCATGACACTGAACTCGACAACTTGGGTTTGCTAGGTTCAAAGGAGGCTGGTGGCTTGTGCATTAAAAAAAAAGGGCTCTACGAGTGTTCAGAGGAGTCTATAAATTTTGACTTGGGTATTGTGTTGAAGTTTGCATCGTTAGAATGCAAAGAAAGTTTTACTTTATATTTTCATTTCCTTATTTTTATTATTATACAGAATCTTTTTTGCAATTTTACATTGTAAATCTCGGCAAATTTGACGTATTATAGGAAGTACAGAAATCACAAACAATGTATAGAAATGGAAGAGTACTGGGAACAGAAGGGCATAGAAGGAAGAACTGAAGAAACATGTGCCAGGTTAAGATGCTGGAAATATAGGAAAAGAAGGTAAAAAGAGATATTTTTGCACATCGATGAAACTCGTTCGACGCAGTACACAAATGATATGTTATATAAACAAAATTATATATCACGCTATTATACATATCATAGCTCACTTACAAATTTGAAATGATGAATGAGTTTAGGGGTTGATCATTTTATCGCTTCACTAAAAAAATAGGGTGGCCCGTAACATTTGCACGTCACTGCACATATATAAATATGCAAATGCAACTGTTATATATACACACACACATATATATATATAATTTAAGTTTGATCCTTTGATATCACCAATCTGGTTTTAAAAACTTGTACAAATACTCACAAATTAACACGCTCAAGCTGTGTTGCTTTTTCCCGTGTTATTTTTGCTCGTGTGTTCCTATAGATGCGTGTTGCATCATAGGATGTGTGTAAATACGTGCTTCGTGGGTTGATTCTACGTGCTTTATGTGTGTTCGCATAAGCGTGTTGTTGATGGGGACTGCTTGGAAGGTGTGTAACAACCTAATGCATTAAAATGATATACCTACATATTTTACAAAATGAATAAGCGTGTAGTATCAACACGGCAACGCGTGTCCGGCGTGTGTTATGCGTTATTTCTGCACACTTTGAACACACGTCAAACACGCCGAGTTTTTGCAGTGAAGGGAAGTTTTTGCATAAAGGAGAAAAAGGACGAAAGATAAATGTTAACAAAAAAGAAGGAAACGTGTAAAAAGGGTATCAATGTACACAGGGGCGCGGGGGGAGGAACTGTGTAAAAATCCGCAAGGGTAGGGAGATGAACTATACTATACTACAGAAAATCTCGGAGTAAGATTCTTAAAAAATCGTTGAGATATTTTCGTCGGCAAATTCTGCCAAAAGTAATTGAAGCAATTCGAAAAGATTAATTTTCATTGAATTCCAACGATGCAAACTTTGATCTCATCAAATCATAAACAACAGAGATCACGATCTGCCCTGTGGATGTGTCATTCGATCAAAAAAAAGAGGATACCCAATTTTTGTTGCAATGTGTTATCCCCTGGTAATTAGTGCTGTCGACAACTAAAGCAAATCTCCGATAATCACATCCGTACGTAATTTCTATGTGCACGTTGGGATTCACGTCAGCGGGCATTCGACATTCAGTCGGGCAAAATTTTTCCACCAATTATATGTTGAACTGTATATAATTTTTTGCCAATCACAAAAAGACGAGAATATCCCGCGGCTCGTCGCGGTGTACAGAAACGCAACGAGACTCCGTCCCTTACCGGAATATTAATTAATCCCGGGAGTCATTATTGATCTCGTTAACGAACGACCAAGCCTCAAATTATATCATCGGATACGCGCGCCAGAGACGCATTTTTTTTTTTTTTTAAACGAAGAAAAAACGAGATTCCGCTCTTCATTTCCTCAGCCCTCCCTCGTTTCCCCCTCGTTTCCTCCGGGTACTGGATCCACTCCCCGGTCTCTGTGTCGCAGGTATTTTTTTTCTTCTTTCAACCCTCGATTTTTTATTTTCGCATTCACCTTTTTTTTCCTCTCATTATTGGTTCGTTCCGCCGCAACGCGGCTCCATCGCTGTGTTTCTACCTATTTTATTTTTACGTTCGACGCGCGAGCGCGCGCGCACACGCTTTTCATCCGTTTCACAGCGAGACGTGTTCGACCTGTATTTTAGCGTGGAGTTCTCCGCTACATCGACCGGTCCACCACCGGGGAGTCGTTCGTTCGCATGCCTGGGACGGGAAAAGCGTGTTTTTTTTATTATCTCCGCACGCCAACACCCCTCCCCCCCTCCCCTCCTTCGAATCCTCTCTTCACCCCTTACCACCCTCGCGCTCATTCCACCACGCGATTCATTGCGATTGCCCTCCTGCAAACCGGAACTCCACCTATACCTGTGCCGTGCTACCATACCGGGTTCCGTAAATTGCAAGAAAGTAACAAGCGTCGCGTATTTGTGTGGCCTTTTCATAGAGACTTTCGACACGTCTGAATCGGTCGAACTCAGCTTGTACAATGAACCGCGCTCTAATGATGTATTTTAACGTTAAGTCTGTACATTTTGTTCAAACGTTGCAAGCTCCAGTCGAAAGATCAGCCGGGAATGATGCGCGTGTTCGGTATACGTATGCAAGGCACTTATCGATTGTTCGTTCATTTTACACACTCAAACAAGTGGCAGGTATGAGCAAGAAAGCTTCATTAATTTGTGAAAGCTTGAAGATTTTTCGTATTTTTTTTTTTATGTCATTATCGACTTATCTTGTACAGAAATTGTTGTAGGGATCCGATTGGATTCTTATTACTACTTTCTGATAGGGATCCAATGGGTCATCGCATTGCATCCCTATATTAAAACGTCAGGCTTGTACAATATACGAATCCAATTTGAATCTTAGGGGATTCCCACATTATCGAACAGAATACGATACGATTCTTGATGGATCTCATCGCATTCTGTACGTTGAATTTTCTAAACGCAATATATAGATACACAAATGATATTGAAAAAGTATGAAACTTATCTTTAAAAAAGTATAAATCGCTTAGAAAAGTATTTTCTAAGCGATTTATACTTCGTCACTGAGTCACTGAAAATCCACTGTAATTATCGTTTGTTATTTATTTTACTGCACTTTAACATATCACCATGCACGTACACGGTCACGAAGCGTGCAGGTTACGTTTTCGGGAGTTTCGGGAGAAGTCACGAACTGTTACCATTAGAATCAAATTTACACAATAGATCCTTCGGCATATACTGAATGCACCCTCTAAATTTTAAATTGATCGTCTACACTGTTTCCATAAAATGTACAATTGAAAAAACACTTTCTAACATAGGGAGATGTCTACACTCATAGCTGGTCGATAGTTTTACGCATGAAATAGTGTGAAGAAATGTTAAGCATGTTATAAAAAACTGTCAAACGTATCAGTATATTATGACAATCATGCCACCGAAAAATTATATGATCTGTCTACACCGTTTTTTAATTATTTATATTTTTGTAAATGAAAACGTTGAGTTTTTCCTCCACCGAAAAAACGTATAAAGGCGATGTGTGGCAATGACGACTTCCTATGCGTGGTGTGTCTAAAAAATCCCTATAGAGATGTGGGTGCACTTTGGAACTCCCCAACAAGTTTGTCCATGGTATCATAAAACTTGCCACAAATTCTGGTTGAGAATTTCACATAAAAAATTCTCCAACGACGTCAATCGGGAAATAGCGCAGAATTCACTTGGATTCCAATGTGAATTCCCTATGTGCGGCGTCTCTATCAAATTCCTATAGGTACGGATCGGACTCGATTCCATCGCTGGCTGGAAGCTTGATATGGACAAAAAAGTGTACAGCGTGTTTATACTGGGTACATAGCTACACGCGTAGGCCAATATTTGGACGATGGTAATTAAGGGATGTATAGGCAAGTTGGTGCTCTCCATTGACATTATTCCGAATCGAAGCGTGCGACGACGACAGGTGACGTCTCGTATAACTTTTGATGAAATTCTCGAATCATTGATTCCCGGGTAACATTGCAAAGAGACTGTTGACTCTGAGCGATCTCAGCGTTTCACTAATTTCCCCTATACAATTGCCACGAGTTTCGTAGTGACATTTTTTTCATCGCAGCTGTGCGAAATCGAGTACGCAATTTTTTTATTCGCCGATCACAGAAATGAATTCATTTTTCCGAAATAAAATTAATACTGTTCGAATGGATAAGCAGTTGAGCGTTCGGGAGCGTGGGTTATCGGGGTTCGTGGTCTGACAGGGTTGTTGGTAAAGCTTCAATTTCGACAGGGTACTCATCCATGCAATAATTAAAGTGCGCCCTCTGAATGATTGACACACGATCGCGATACATAATCGTAGCGATCGCGTCGAACAGGAGAACATTGGTGTATGGTAGTAACTAAAGTGATGTATTTGCAAGTGAACGTTTTGTCGCAGTGTATGCTCGATATATTATAAATGTACAATGTACTTCCAACACCGATAGCGAATCTGAATTATCGCTCTCATCAGATCTCGTGACAGTTGTCCTCCATCCCTCTTTCTCTCTGTCTCGTTGTAATTAAGATACTTAGTCGCTGCTACAGCAACTTTGTCATTGAAGCAACTCAATTAAAAGGCGACATTCCATGCCTCTCGTCTCTCGTGTACATGGCTATGTACATACATATATATATATATATATATATATATATATATATACATATATATATACTTTTCTGCAAGATTGCTCGTTAATCATTGACAGCTTCCAAATTCGCAAGATCACAGATAAGGTTGTTCATTGAGAGTCGCATTAAGACGAATTTCGTTGTAGGAAAACGGAGCCTCGAGTACAACGAAAATTTCACGTCGTTACTGTCATTCTTCGAGTTGCGAGAAAACGCACTGATTGCAATTTCATTACGCGACAACTCAACCATTAATCGTTGATTGAACGACCTGCAGCGTAAACTTTCTGGGATCGTACCTACTCCTAAACCTTTTCGTTTTCTTTCATATCATGATGTTGAAGTTTGCGCGGTTTGAATGCAAACGCATTTGACACGCTTTCTGCTGTCTTATATATATAGTTATACATAAATAAGACATCCGGACAGATCTTCGAAAGGGTTTATACGTGAAATAGGGAGGAGGGGGGAGGGGTGAGAGAGAGAGAGAGAGAGAGAGAGAGAGAGAGAGAGAAAGAGAGAGAGAGAGAGAGAGAGAGAGCGAGAGAGATATTAATGAGTTTCGGGACACTTAATGAAATGTTACCATTTGATTCAGATTTATACAGTAAATTTTCTGTCATATATTTAATGTACCTTCTAAATTTTTCATCTATCGTCTACACCGTTTCTATAAAATTTACAATTGCAGAAACACTTTTTAACAAAAAGCATTTAACATTACGATATTGATGACGAATTTTTCACAATGTACTCAGTGATTTGACAGTTTTTTTAATAACATTGAAAACATTTTTCACATTATTTCGTACGTAAAACTGCCATTCAGCGATGAGCGTAGGTAGTTGAAATATCCCTTTATGCTAAAAAACGTTTTTTTTTTCATTGTAAATTTTATAGGATCGGTGTAGACGATCGATTTAAAATTTGGAAGGTGCATTCAGTATACGAGAAAGAATTTACTGTATAAATTTGAATGAAATGGTAACACTTCACCAATTGTCCCGAAACTGCTTAACACGATAATGTATTTTTAATCGTCATATTTAAATTAAAAAGCCCTGTTCGATAAAATTTATTGAAATAGATATTAAGTATCTTAAAATTGACATGTCCTGTTAGTATCAAGTACATTAAAATTGACATATACACTTTAATATACTGAACCCTTCGTGGTGGTCACCCTGGGTAGAATCAATCAATTTTTTGCGTAAATATGTAATAGTTTCCGGCTTCGAATGGGACTGTATTCACAATCTTACCTGGAGTTTGAAGTCTCCTCATACCATAAAATTTACCCTTTTCACATGTCGGAATAAATACCTTTTTTGCAACGCGCACTATGCTACAATTTTTTCCCAAAAGTAACATATTTAAGGAGTATTACGTCCAAATTTTCGATAAAAATGTTGAAAATTCACGGAACTATGATTTTTTGAACGAAAAAGTGTCTTTTTTGCGTTTTCACCTCTTTATGAATTTTTTTTTAACATGTCGCCATTTTATTTCTTATAAATAAATTTTTCGTACGTCATTTAGAAAGTTCAAAGCATCTTCCGTAATTTTTTGTACCACTTCGGACGGATAGTGTGGTCACAATAATCAGTTTTTGAAAACTGACTGGGTAGAATCTACCCAAGTGTGACCACCACGATTGAATTTGGATGTGTGACCACGAAGGGTTAATCTTTAATATATTTTCAATAAATTTAAATTTTATATAATATAATATACTTCACTAAATTACTTTAATATACTTCATATTTATATACACGTTATATTATATAATAAATTACTTCAATAATTACTTTAATATACTTTATATTTATATATACTTTTTATTATATAATAAATTACTTTAATATACTTTAATAGATTTGAACATATATAATACTAAGTTAATTTAATATACTTAATCCACTCTTTTAAAACACACACAAAATCTGCTTAATTTTACTGTAAGACACATAAATTCATTGTTGAAGACACGTTTGATATCCAAACGTGTAAATGTCTGCATTTACACGTGTTGCAAGTTTCGAATAAGAACGCAATAACGTGTTAAAATTGAATGCGGTTCAAGTGTTTGAAAATACACATCAAATGTGTTTGAATTCTCTATAACACACATCCGTGCGTTGTTTCAAGTTGCTTATGGCATTTATACGAGTTCGTTTCTAAAATTACACATCTTGCGTCTAACAAATCACACACATGAGTTTGCAGTGTTATTAGTGATAATTGATCGATAACGCGGAGGGTCGTGGATACACATGGGAGTGTTTATTGCAAGCTGAAGAAATCGCAGTGGTCCTCGCGCGAACGGTAGATTCGTCCTGGAGCTTTCGTACGCCACGTACGAAATTTCGAACGCAACGTCGCGATCCTTCGATGCGCGGACTCGAGTTTCGTTCGGCATTGCGGGGCTCTCCGGGCTTATCTGAAATTAAATCAGTCGGTGGGAATAAGAAGCCCGCGGGGTCCTTCTCCCCGGATTGCTGGGCGCGAGGGGGTTGTTTTCGGTAGCCTGTGTGGGTTATTCTCTCCTTATTCTCGCGGTGATCACCCGCAGTGCTTCAGCGGGAAGGGCTTTCGGCAAAATACCAAGTTTCTTGAGAATCCAAGGGGTTTTCGAGAGTCTAAGGGGTTTAGCCCCGACACAGCAAGCAGCTCATTGCGCGGGTGAGGAAGAATTCTCTATCAGGTCCATGAGCTAACTTATTACTCTCTCTCTCTCTCTCTCTCTCTCTCTCTCTCTCTCTCTCTCTCTCTCTCTCTCTCTCTCTCTCTCTCTCTCTCTCGCTCTCTCTCTCTGTCTCTCTGTCTCTCTGTCTCTCCTTCCCTCTCGCTCTCGACAATGGTCGTTATTATCATAATACCTTTCGCCGTTTCGTTCCCTCCCGTCAGCCCCGCAGTATTCTCGACCGTAGAACTACCACCCCATTTGTGGGGACGATCAAAAAAAAAAAAGAAAGTATAACAACACGAAACCCTCAAAAGCCGAACGAGATAACTTTGGCGCGATCCTTCTAACAAGCCCGGTGTCATAGAAAAAGTCCCCTTATTTTCTCCCGAATATGTCGAAACAATGACGTACTTATCTGGCATTAAGCCTCCCGCTATATTGTTCGGGCCACTTTGTTGAACAAAGATAATACGAATTAAAGAACGATTTTTTTCCTTGCTTCTGTCGTATTCGTGAGATGGTTTTAGAGAAAAGAATTACGACTACGTGATAGCGGAGCCAAGAATAAGTAAACGTGGGTACCATTTCACGAATGATTCTGCTAGAGATACAATTCTACAATTCTTTTTTTTTCCTGAGATTGAAGTTTGCATGGTCGGAATGCAATGAAAATGATTATTTTTCAATTTTTCGAATTTCTTTTAATAAATATTCATTACGAGAATCTCTGAACCATTTTTAAGTCGCTTATTCCGAGATCTTTAATTTTCATGTGAAAAACAATGTGTTCTGAAATAATAAAAATGCGGAAATAAAAATATAAAAAAGAAATTTCGTTGCATTGCAACGATGAAAATCTTAAGACTGCATTGTTTCTGCATCTTCTAATCCTATGTCTGTAAACGTCGGAATAAAAAATGCGAAAATAACTGCATATAGAAAATGAAAATGGAATACCCTATATATTTATGGGTGTGGGTACATATTTTTCGCAATGCCTGCCCCGAAAGTGCGATTTTCGATTGGTGTTTAGCGTGCGGAAAGTGGCTTATTTCTCAACGATGCTTACTTTCCCGCACTAGTGCGGGAATGTGAGACTTTCCCGCACTAGTGCGGAAAAAAATCTATTTATAGCTCACTTTACCACATTGATTCGCGAAAAAACGGTTTTTTTCACGGTTGATAGTTTTTTGTTCTACGATTTTGGACCGATTGAAGAAACTTGAATGTAGCGAAATTCATGTGATACGAAACGTCAACTTATCAAAGTCGTATTTTCTGACAAGGAAATGATCTGAACTGATCTGATATATTTGAATATAATTGTTATTGGTTTTGTTGAATCTCAAATCCCACTTTCGAGACAGTCATTGCAAAAAATAATGTATGGGACATGTGCGAAAAAAAACGAATTACATCGCGCGTAAGTTGCCGAATTCGCCTCGACTTATGGTGCATTTCTCACTCGTACTCGTGTGGTTACAGCACTCGCCTTCGGCTCGTGCTGCAAATCACACTCGTACTCGTGTGAAATGCACCATAAGCCTTCGGCTCATGCGGCAACTTCACGCGCGATGGAATTCGTTGTTTTCCGCACTTGTAGCATAAATTACTATGTCCGAATTCCTCTCTCTTTTTTTACTTTTTTTTTATTCAAAACTTTTTTCTTAAATTATCTATACTCATATTATTAAAAAAAAAGATAAAAATTGGCTCATATATCGCTCAGCTTCTTCTCTATCATCAATCTCTTCAGTCGTATATTATTTTATCGAGATTTTTTTCCGTTGTTCAACTTTAGTGTGATTTTCACAATGACAACGCAATTTTCTAATCGGTTGCCTGAAAAAATATTTGTTCACTCGACTTTTATTGGATCTTCGTGGCAAAATTGTACTATGAGAAATGCCCAATATTGATGAATTGGCGAATGTGGTGACTTAAGACCAACATATATGTGTGGTTTTTACATAGCTGCAGAAAATGAAAGTTCGCAGGGGTGTAAGAATCTTTGATCGTTTTGACATTTATTATATTCCTTGGAAGTATCCAAGTTTATTATGATAATAGATCCTGCAACGTTTCGTATATCCGTCCGTCAAAAGCAAGGATAAAGGCAACCCCTCGTTCTCGTGCATTCCTTTTCCTCGTCGCGCCAGACCCCTCTTTTGCAAATTGGATCAAGCCACGAGTTTTTCACGGGTATAGAGGCACGAGTCATGACACGTCTGTACGGTCTACGCTGCGGCTTTGAATGAGCGCGCTCACCTCACACGCTACATTTATCCTCTTCATCCCTAGGTATCGATACAATGCAAAAAAAAAAGACTGCACCTCGAGCCCCTTTTCACCAAGTAAAGCCTACCAATACTTGCTCCATTATAATAGCCCACGTGCCGAACTGCTGGTATTTTTTTTTATTCGCTCATCGCTTTTTTCATAAATAATGGAAAAAGTGTTTTTTTTTTGCAATGTAATGGAAGTTATGATTTGTCTAATTTTGTTGTCGTTTTAGGCTACGAAAATAGGAATCTCTATAAAGATCTACAACGTGAGTCTCCAAAAAAGGATATTTCGATATTAATAAAAGCAGAGAAGTAAAAAAAAAAACAATTTTCATTGTATTGCAATTATCGTGTCGTGGGAACTTTGTCCAAATCGATCGCAGGATTTTTTTTTTTTTTTTTAGACCTAGCAAATCTAATATGATTTGTGTCTTTATCGCACTTTACCAATGTGTGCCTTGACCCATTTATTTTTATCAGATTGTTACCCGTGAGATATTTTTTTTTAACCCGCAATAGATTTCCGCTCGCCTACCCCAATCGTAAATCGTCGATAATTCTGTACTTAGAAAAATACGATTATTGCACTGCCGCTGGGAAATTGTTACGCGCTCGTTCACGATATCGTCCGTGTGCACTAAGCCCATTTCTTCCGATCGATTATCGTCGCAAACGTCATGGCAATAGAAAAACTACCCTTTAAGGGATACCCTTCGCCTGATATATCCACCCGAAATTGGCCTCGGTTTTCCTGAACGTGTAATACCCTGTATTTCCATTCGAATGACTCTATATTGTTGGATCTTTTCAGTTCGAGCTTCAACCTCCCTTCGTGCTAGTACGTGGGATACGCCAAGCTTTTTCCGCCCTAAAAGTTTTTGTACTTTTTGAAAGAGAAAAAAAACTGCTACACCCGAGGCTCATAATTACTTACTATTCTCACAACTACCATCTTCATAATTTTTCACATTGTTTTTCCCCGACGTATAGTCAGGCCCAATCCAGTTACTCCGTCGAATTATCATTCGTTATCGCGTTATTCATCGACTTATCCGCGTCGATCGTGAAATCGTGTGAGAAAATTGTTCCAGAGAGGCCTAAAGAGTCGATCGTCATCAGCATAGTGGGAGGACGATAAAAATACTCTTGCGCCTCGTTTTAATAATAATGTTTTGATGACCTATATATGGAACCCCCTGGACGTTTCTCGTTCATTATTATTCGAGCGTAGTTTCGGTTTTTGTGACGTTTTTAATATCGTGCCACGATCGCGAACGCGGTGCCGAGGGAGAAAAACGGAAATGTGGTTGGCTTGAAAAGAACGATTGAAGAAGAGTGGGAGAGGGGGGGGGGGGGGAGGGAGTCGACAAAAGGGTAGCCTTATCGCGTATACGTGACAGGCAGCATTTGCATGATTCCATAATAAAACGTTGCGTGACCAAATGCAGGACGTCTGACCCTCGAAAATCAAGCACCCTTATATTCGTACAGAGACCATAGTCTCCGCTACACCGCAACGCCGAAGAACCTTTCCCCTTTTATTTCTCCTTTTTCTTATCCCGCCCTTGGTACAGTCTTCTTTTATCGTTGTCATTGGTATTTTATTTCAGCAGAAAAAGGACGAGATGTTGACGTTTCGTGAAATTCGTATGCCAAAAATAATTACTAACGCAAAAATCGCAAAATCTCCGGACCTTAATATAAAATTTGTCTACGTTCCGCCATGTTTTTTTTCATTCTCATAGCTTCTGTCACGAGTCCTCATTTTTTCTTCTCCAAATAAGAATTTTTAAAGTCGACTATCGTAATACATTTTTAAGTAATCAAGAACTAGTCGATTGTAGAACTATCACGATCAAACGAATTCATAGTCGTTTGGAAGTTTCAACCCAAACAATAATTAATCTAATTTTTCTTACAAGTTAATAATTTGTAATTTTTTTTCTAAAAATTCGGTCTTAAACGCACTGCAATTTTCTAGAACACCATTAAAATGTTCGATGCCAATGCGAGTCACAACTATGCAATTCGTCTGATGATAATTCCTGGCACGTGAATTATCATCAGACGAATTGCATAGTCATTTGGATAGTCATCGAACGTCAATGCCGTATTTTACTCGTGACACGTTGAGGACACGATTTTGCAATAACACGTGTCAAAGATCGACTTTGCGACATAAGCCCATTACTCGTGAACAATGAAAATTATGACATCGCAAACCTTGTGACGATATTCATCACAATGCAGTCGCTTAATATTGTACATTCAACCGCGGATACGCGTCATGCATTTTCGAGGCGATTCCGTCAAGCAAAAAATAGATATTTTCATTCATACAGTTATTGCGTATGTATGTGCATTATTATTATTATTTTCATGGAAACGCCACCAATATACGCGTTGAAAATTTGTTCTTGCTGCTGCGCGATACAAGCTGATTTTTCACGTTTAATTCAGCGTTAAAACGATCTTAGGTTTGTTCTCGATGCACGATATACGCGTTGAAAATTTGTTCTTGCTGCTGCGCGATACAAGCCGATTTGTCACGTTTAATTCAGCGTAAAAACGATCTTAGGTTTGTTCTCGATGCACGAGAACGTAGCATAATTTCGTAAAATTGTTTCTTTTTTGCTGAATCTGTTACCAAACATTGCAATATTCATACAGATTGAGAATATGTTTGGTTTTTGTTACATCCATACAACGTCCAGTACCTGATAGTACATTTTTTTTACTTTGTACCCTTGAACGATCAATAAACGTATGTAAAAATATCAGAAAGAAAACTGGAACAGTTTGACAGTTGTTCTATCCTGAAAATCACCGCCAAAACAATTCTCAAGACAACAATACTGTCTCACGTTCATGCTTTGTCATGTCGTAAATGAAATGAATAGTTGGAAAAGTTGTTAGAACAATCATGTAATAGTTTCTGAGGCTGCTAATGACGCTTATCATAAATGGTCGTATTACCCTCTAATTTAATTGAAAAAATCGGGAAATTAATTTATCTGATTAAAAACGAAATTCATTGGCTTTAAAATACGTGTTTTGAATTGTTCTTTTTATTTAAGACCTGAAAAATCATTATTTTAAGCGGCAATTAAGAAAATATGTAAAAATGACTTGTGCTTTTAAAAATTGTCTACAGAGCTCACTTTTTACGAGATTTTTTTTACCATATATTAGCGTTTTCTACTTACGATCCTGAAGAAAGAAAATATCGATTTTTTGCATCACGCTAATATATTTATATATGTGTGAGTGTACATATCTGTGTCTACGCATCGTATTAGCAAAATGTCGCGTGATTTCGGAGTTTTATCGTCGGAGACGATACGCTTCTCGATTGCGTGTCCGTGCAATTTTGTTTGCACGCGAGAGGAAAAGAAAAAAAAATTGTTTATAGTTATGTATATAGCTGTCGTAGACTGGAAAATGCGGGAGGGCGAGGAATAATGAAAGCACATAATTTATTGAGCTTAAACGTGGCAAAAGCCTTTTTTGCATCGTTCACATTTGTAAACTGGACAGCTTTATGACCTCGTAATTGCACACATTTCGATATCGCTGAAAAATTATGAGTCTGCGTATCGTGTACAGGTGTTTTGAACTGCTCGAAATTGCCATAAAAACAAAGCCGCGAGAAACATTAGACTGGACCGTGCACGCACTGGGAAAAATCGATTTATTTCTTACGGCGGATATGCAGTTTCGCTCGCTCATGCATAGATCGAAACGAATTGTATTTTTATTTTTCTTTCTAATCACACTTACGATATTTACGGTTTTTCTATTCGCGTAATACTTAATCAACGTGCTCGAGACAAGTTTACAAAATACGCTGCGCAATTTGTATAATTTTGACATTTATCAATGCGCCCCATCTTCTTCTGCTTCTTCTTCTTCGTCTTCTTGATTGATCACTGCTCCAAACGTTTTTCTTACTCTACCGCCTTTTTTTCCATTCCGACGTCTTCTTCCTCGAGCTTCTTGTATGCGCGCATAAAATATTAATGAGATTCAAGTTCAAGTCGCGAGAGTAGCCGCCACGACGAAGAAAAATCTTTGAAAAAATATCTCAACAATGGATTTATCGTTCTTATCATTATGCATGCTCGGGTCATGGCACGTAGATGGCGTGTACCGCTTGGTAGAAGGAAAATAAAGAAGAAGAAAAAAAAAAGCTACAAACGAGATACAAAAGTTATTGCGTGGATCGACTTGTGTACAATTTTTTTTTCTCTTCATACCCTCGCACGTCAGGTAACGCCTCATTAACCAAAGTACCAGCAACGTCACGGGCCCTTTAAGCCACCTTTTTTTCTTCTCATTTATTTTTTTTTCTTTCCGATCCTTTTCCACTTTTTACAGGGGTGCTGAGAGATGGGGTGGTCGATGCCGTTCCATGTAGGAACCGAATATTATTTACCGAAGGATCTCACCCCGCGATAAGTTTTAAATTTATGCACCTAATTTTTATTTCATTTTTCGTCGGCTCTCCCGATGCCTCGGGACTTAGCAGCGAGATTATGGAAATACGACCATGCCTAGATACTCAGATTTGCATTCGATTACAGTCACTACGCTCGGGATAAATCGAGCAATCGATACTCTGCAATGCGCTTCTTGGTTTTATTTTTCATCGTTGCGTACATTTGACATTTTTGCATAAAGGAACCTGTCTACCAAATGAGATAATTTAAGATGACAATACCTATTTATCGTCGCGCCCCATGATGAAGCTTGCATCGTTGGAGTGTAACGACAATTTATTTTTCTGAATCATTAACTCGGTTATGATACAATTTTTTGCGGTACTTTTGGGCAACGAGAACCACTCAAACGTTTGTTAGAATTTTTTCTAAGTTTTACAAACTGAATTTGCAAACAAACAATTTCGCGATAACAAACCCAAACAATAAAATAAATATTTTTGATATATTGAGTCTATGCAGCATTTCGTACCGAATATGGTTCGTTTTGATGGCGTTTGAGCAGCAAATCGCAAGCTACAATTTTTTTAGTCTTTTTATTTATATTTTAAGAATAAAAAAAATGTGCAAAATAATAAAAATTGAAAAAATTATGGGCCTCGACAATATGGTCGTGAAAAAACAAAGATTGAGGTTGATATAATTCCAAAGCTTCCATTCATATGAAACAGAAAATGGGAGCTTCAGAAAAATAAAACCAATTTTCTTGATGAACAAGAATATCATAAGGGCAGGTACCAAAGAGATTTTTTTTAAATACCGACTGTCTGCAAAAAAGTTAATTATTCAACTTGTTTGTTCAAAGTTAATTTTTTTTAATAGTAAAAATAATAATTTTTTTTAATAGTAAAAATAATAATAATATTGAAGGCCCATACCAAATTTGAAGTCAATGGATTGAATAGAACTCGAGATTTTACGTCGTCCAGGTTGAAATAAGTAGTTTCGAGAAAAACCGCGTTTAAAGTTTTAAGTCCAATTTCAGACAACCGCAACTCTCTACGTGGTATAATTGTATATTATACTTACGTTATATTAATCGGCAATTCCTGCCTCGTAAAGTGTCCCTTCCTCGACTTCGAAATGATGATTTTCTGATGCTCGTTATTTTCTGCGAACAGTTCTTGCTTCCATAGAATCTTCCGATTGTCCGATATTGTCCTTTTGAGGACATATTCTTAAGAGTCTTTAAGAAAATAAATAAAAAATCGATTTTTCAAATTTCTAGACTAGAATACCCCTCTTACGATTAGCATACATATGGTTTCATAATAACAATTTGATATCGTTATCACAAAATATGATGTTGAAAAATAAATCATCCTCATAACGCTCAACACAAAAAAGAATAAGTATGACGTCGTGTTGGCGATGTTAAGGCCTATACATGAGTAAATTCAACCACCTGACGCGTACGTAAATTGCGAATGCGCTTTCATCGTTCATCTCTCGACTGACCGATGTTATTGGTGAACTTATAGCCGGCTGAGTTGGTCCGGAAAGAGGGTGGAATTCACGCGATGCACACCTCAGAGGGCAAGGTCCTCTGCGCGGACCTCTGTCTCTATCTCTATGTTACCTATGACTCCGTGTGTTATTCGGATGAATGTCAGTCCTCTCGGCTTTTTTCATGTTTATAACGTAGCTATACGTATACGGGGGAATACACGTTGAGCCGCGCGAGCCGATGGAAACGCTTTGGGGATTGTACGTGTCAAGAATTTTCGATACTCACGAACGTGAGGACGTGATCCTTTACTCGCCACTAGCTGCGTTTTGGTCCTATATGACCAACGACCCGGAGTACTCTATTCCCTGTGGTTCAGTGCACTTTTAATGAAAATTTCAGCTACCCACGTACATACGCCAATTTTCGTAAAGACAATTATCATTTAGAACTATTCACCATTGATAATTCCATTACTTTGATTATCCCGGTCCTCATGCATACAGTTAGGCGCGACTATGTCACCGAAATGTATAAACTTCCAGCGGAAACGCTTTTTCAAACCTTGAACAGGACACTCACCGACTATGTACAGAAAATTAATAATAATCACTATAAATATCAAAAACAAATTATATATAAATCTACAGTTGGTAGAAAAAAAGTATTCGAAAAAAAACTAAAGTATTTTTTTTTCACAGAATAATTTGAAAAACACGCGGTGTACAAATACGTTTTTTGACCCACTGTATATCTCTGAGGGTACACCTCCATAGCGAGTCTTCAATTGCGCATGGAGTCGAATTAACCCCAAGCGATTTTCACCTACATTGATTACGGAATCTAGCAAATTTAATCGACATCAAGACTGCACAGTTAGATTTTTAAAAGGGAAGATGCTTGTTTCGAAGAAATGTGCGCGAATTCGAAGCTGCACGAAAAAATTCGTAACTGAATGAAAAAATGGAGGGGTCAAACGGACTTGGCGTACCCTCGAAGGGATATATACATATGCCCAAAAGTAAAGCAAATACTGAAGGTCTTCGGCCCATAGCCCATTGGCTGCCGATAAATTTATATTTAGAACAACTTATATTTGTAAAATATTTGTTTGTCTGATGGCAATCAACGACTGTGCGTTTGATTTACTTTGCCGCGCTTGTAAAATTTCTTGATCAATGTCCCTGGCACGTAAGTTCTGCAGGGTGGAGCTTACGTATTGAGCTTGCATAGAAAAGCAAAGGAAAAAATGGAAACATGTGTTGAGGAGAGGACGGGGATAACGAAGCGAAGAATAATATAGAAACAGAGAGAGAGAGAGAGAGAGAGAGAGAGAGAGAGAGAGAGAGAGAGAGAGAGAGAGAGAGAGAGAGAGGATACGGTAAAGCCAGGATATGCATAGGGTCGAGTGATGGCACGAAAGGCAGCCAGGCGGTAGGCAAGGAAGTAAAGCGTGCGTGTGTGTGTATATGTTGATAGGGGAAAAATGTAGAAAAGGGCATTCACCCCTGGATATATTTCGCGCGCACGCGTCCCTCTTTCGTAATACCACATTCGGGACTCCCGGAGCCATTGTATTCCAGGGGAGTTGGTCAAAAACTCCAATGGCCTTCCATCTGAACGCGGTCACATGCAACCGAAGCCTTGTCATATTTCTCGAGCCCCTCACTTCTCATCGTATCCCCTTCCTTTCTCGGACTCTATTCCTGTCTCTTTCTTTTTTCTACCAGTCCCGTTTTTTCTCCAGCCCTTATCCTCGTGATCCCTTGTTTCTCCTGCTCCACTCTTCTCTCTATCCCTCTCTCGATCTCTATGCCTTTCTTTATCTTCTACTCGTGCTATCCCGCATTCTCTACCGTGACCCCCTAGTCTACTCTGTTTTATTGCACACCTAGGTCTTCCGCCTTCTTTCGCCCTATTCGTCATCATCCCGTTGCTCCGTACTTTCACCCTCTACCCCTTAAACCCTCGGCCTTGCTGAAAAACACTTTCCTATATTCCAAATGCCACGGGGAAAAACACACCGAGAACGAAGGAAATTGGGTAGGCCATGTTGGTGTGTGATACAAACAGACTGGTCTAAGGGATCAATAAAATGCTCTATTCGAAGATTTGATATGGTGGAGCTACCCAAAATTGCGTGCTTCATTAAAGGAATCATGCGATTCTGTTAGATGCGAAGTACATTCGTTATTTCTATTACCCACGATGGTCAGTGGTAATTCTAATGGGAATTTACACAACAGAATATTTGGATGCTTTCGGTGCCGTAAAATTTCGGTCTTTCGGTTGTCAATATCCTATTTCATAGACCGCTACTCGGTTGCATGCTGACGCTTCTTTTGACGCATAAGGTATATCATTTTAAGAATTAATACGTGTAAATGCTATAGAGACAACTAAAAACATGGCACTCATGTGTGTTGTAGAGAATTCAAACATATTTGATGTGTATTTTCAAACAGTTGAACCGCATTAAATTTAACACGTTATTGCTGTCTAATCTAAAATACGCAACACTTGCAAATGCAGACCTTTAGACGTTTAATCATCAAACGTGTCTTGAACAATGCATTCATGTGTGTTACAGTAAAATTAAGCACATTTTGTGCGTATTTGTAAACAGTGGATCCGCATTAAGTATATTAAAATTGACGTGCCAATTTTATTGTATTTGATACTAACATGACATGTCAATTCTGAAATACTTAATACCTATTTTAGTGAAATTAATTGAACAGGGCTTGTTAACTCAAATTTGATGATTAACAATACATTATCCTCCCTCTCTCTCTTTCGTCTACTTCATTATTTTACGTATTCATTATTTTACGTATCAACCCTTTAATCTGTCTACAACAATTAGTTATAGGAATTACTTTAATCTCTTATTATGCCATATCTACGATTAAGGCCTTGGGCCACTCTAGAAGTCAAAAAGGGCATATTTTGTGATTTTTTTCCAGCGACACCATAAAATAATTCTGAATTATAAAATAGGGGTTTTATTATACACGTAATTGACTATACAACATTATTTTTTCACAGCGATAGATGTCAAAATGGCGACTGTGTAGCATTTTCCCAATGACGCCTTTAATTCTGGAAGATCAACGGCCGGGCCAACAGCTCCTATAATTTTTGAGTTATGATTCGACACTAAAATTTTTTCGATTATATATAAGAATAGCTATAGAAGTACGTAGGATTTTGTTGATATATTGTTTCTTTTAAATGGCGCATTTCTAAAACAAAGTTATAAAATGCCATGAGAAAATCGTCAGAAAATTGTTTATAAAAAAGGAACTATGCAATATAATAAAAAATCCTACGTAGTATATGCAGGTAGGTTGTAGATTCGATTCCATGTGTAGGCGAAACGTTTTCTTAAAAAAAAAACCATTTTCAGACGTTTGGGAATGACGAATTATAATAAAAAAAATCATTAATGTAAATTTCTAAGTTTATTATTTCATTCTGTTTTGGATTTATGAAATATTCTATGCAGATAGTAGACGAGCTGTGATGCGTTGAACCAACACTCATGCAGTACGTAAAAAGTAATCAAAAAACATACCAAATATGCATAGAAATAATACACTAAAGTGTGTAATACGAAACGCATGGAACGAATCCCGAAATTACACACTCGTAAAAATGTTTAAAAAATGACCACGAGGTAGCTGTGTTAAAACAACACACTTGGATTTGCAGTGTGTCCATTGAAAATCGGTAAGCCGATTTGCCATTGGCTAAAGGGGAATGCCTCTTTTGCGATTCTGCCGAGCAAGCAAGCCGTTGATCTTTCACGAATTTCTTGTAGCATTTCTTATTGTACCTTTTTTTTCATTTCTTAGAGCCCTCACCCGTCCCACGGCCCGATAAGAAAGAGCAAATGGTGTTGAAGATTCAGTTCCACGGACGATATCCGAAACTCTTTCGTTAACGATTCATCGATTCAGGGGTACCTGCCCGAATGCTCAATTGTTCGCCCAATCACGTGGTAAATCTCCCGCCTGATCCATGGTACACCTCTGTCCTGGCAACGATTTATTTCCGCTTCGGGCATTGGACGTTCGCCTCTATGTTCGCTCGTTCGCGCCCGCGCGCACGGAATCATTAATCGGCTCACCAAAGAGAGCTCCGGATGACGTTGACGAGTGGCAATCCGCGATATATCCTCGAGGAAATCCTGTGAGGTTCGTCCTGTAATACCCTCCGCTGGAAATGCTGGTGCCGTCAGGATACATGGGAAACGGTCGTATCCCGTCTCTGCCTCTCTCTCTCTCTCTCTCTCTCTCTCTTTTTCTCTATTTCGGACAACCTTAACCTCCTTTATCAAGTTGATGAATTGCAGCTCTTGGTTCTTGCCCCAACTGCTCGTGGAAGAAAATCGTCGAAACGCTGGACAAAAGTATCAGCCAAGCCCAGTGGAAGTTTCTTCGATGAAAACAGTGCATAGTACATGTATTGGACGTATTAGTGTGTAGTGTCGGAGATGCTGGCATCATCGGATGATTCGACAATACGAATCAGATCGATCCGTCGTCAAACCCCTAGCGACTGTAGTCGGAAATAACAAAGGAACATTGATCAGTCATGACAGTGATTTTCGCAGACTTGGCATGTGCACCAAGTTGAATAGAATTTGTGCTAAAAAAAACTGTAGGCCTCGATGACTAGCTTTCTACTTTCCGGAAGAAGATTCACAACACGGCAAACTTGTCCGTTTTGATGAAGACATTCTCTTCGTTTCGACGTCAATGGACCTCATCCCAGTTTAATCATTCTTTTACATAGCTCTTCGAGCTCATAGATTAGATTAGGTTTTAGATTAGATTAGGTTTATTAGTAGAGCAGGGCGGGGCATGTTGAGCAGTCGGGATAGTGGGGCAATCGAAATATCTGGAAAACCAAGCACCGCACACGGGTGCATCAAATGGCGGAAAGAGAGCTATGGGGGAGGGGAACACATCACGCCATCGCCCGTTGCCATGCAGCGCACGAAACGGTAACACGGGACGTTTCATTATTTTTTCACCCAAAAGTTAAACCCAATTAATGTTAATGTTTCAAAACCTCAGTAATTAACAAACAACTGTTGGTTTATTACTACATTGTACCAAATCATGTTGTATACGTCTGATTTTTTAAATGCAATTCTTACTTTGCCCAACTTATCTCATACTCATGCTCAAGTTACCCCACTATCGGGGCAGGTTGAGCAAATATGGCTTTAGTCATTTGAGACCGATTATCTGCAAAACAATAAGTATAACAGGAATTTCGTCTACAGACTTTTTTCCTCAGATAAATTTCCTATTGACCAAAGTAGGTTTCATTTTTATACGGCAGACTGTTAAGGAATTATGGGGCAAGAATTCCAAACTTGCTCAACATGCCCCTCCCTAACCTACTAATAGGCCAAAAAGCGTCTGCTGGCATAAAATCCTCATTTTTGCAATACATAGAAAGAGTACACTCAATTAAATGAACAGACTCAATATAAAAACAAAGAAAAAGTGATTCTATACAAATCAAACTAAAACAAGAAGAATTACTCTGCAAAAAAGAAAAACGCAAATAAAGAGAAAAATTGCAAGTATAGCGAAAGGAAAACAGAAACGGATCATTAGAAACTCTATATAACTATCCTCTGCGAACAGTTGCAAGATCACACCATTGAATGTAATATTACTTAGGCTCATTCTATCAGGTTGAAGTGCATTGACGAGGTATACAGCGGAAATGTAAAAAGATAGATCGAGCAATCCGATTAATTATGACGCAACGAACTAGCGGACATCGAAATGACAATGAAATCACAGACTGCGAGCAATCATATTGTGATACTCACGGCTCGACCTCGTTTCAAAAGTTTTCCTTCTCCAACCTTATTCCGTAATGAATTTCATTATAGGCCTAAGAGAGTACGAGGTAAATGCGTAGGTGGTAGTAGATGACATTCATGTTCAGCAGTTGAAATACGCAGGGCTACAAAGTTCACGAGCTCAAAGCAATTTCCCGAAGGAAATGCCACACCCTGTTTCTCCCTCAGCAACCCTTCCTCTCGTTGTTAACTACCACTTAGATGCGAATTCAAGAGCTACCCTTGGCGCGTCTTCAGGAATTAAAGCCCTCGTGTTCAAGAAACGTAAGTGCTGATTCACGCGACGAATCTCTTCGGCAAAACGCATTGAAAGCATTAACATATTGTACGAACGCAATTGCTCGGAGTACGATGTATGGTGCGAGCTCTCGTCTTACACACACACTCAATGATGTTGAAGTTTACATCGTTGGAATGCAACGAAAATTAATTCTTTTTAGCTACTCAATTTTTTTGTGAATTTGAGCTGTGAAAGTCGTTTAAACGTTTCTACGTATTATTATGAGACATTTATAATCTCAATTTGTAAAAAAACGCCTTTGGATAATGATAAAAATGTCGAAATAAACATGAAAAAAACATTTCGTTGCGTTCCGACGATGCAAACTTCAACGTCATCACTCTCAGCACATACGGATTTTTACCAAACAAGTGTAACTAGAGCTCCGTAGTGATTCATCGATGGAGCAATCGAGGTGGGAGTTTCTTTGGACATTGCAGAACATATTTTTCATATGGATGGAGGTTTAAAAAAAAATGGTATCATCGGCAACGAACCTTCTGAAAAATGATCGCTGATTCCTTGCTTCCTGATGTTTCCAATTGTTCATTCGATTTTGTCACGTTCGATTTGACCTCTCATATCGGGATCATCAATCGTAACTAATCCCGAACCTTTGAGGCCCGTTTATTATCTGTGACGATTTATTTTACATTGGGAAAACCCTTTTCGGTAATGTTTTCCGTGTCACCTCATTGTCTCGTATCCTCGTCAATCATTTCACCGGTTTGCCGGGCACTCGGGCTTTTCCATTCGTGCTGTATACAGAACTCCAGCCGATATTACTTTTTTGTCCCCTTCAATGATAAGTCACTTCGATTTTTCAAGGAAAAAAAAATCCCTGTCCGCTCAAATTTGTTCCAAATTCACAGCGCATTCTTCTCCGTAATACGTTCCGGTTCGTCGTATAGCTCTCGAGTCTCGGGGAAAAAAAAAGAGTTTCCTACGTACCGAGGGGTAAAAAACCATAAATTCTGTCCCTAGTATTGCAAGGCATGAAGTGTTCTGGTCGATTTTACAAAATGTTGACTCCCTCGGCCGGTATGAGTCGTCATTTTTCAACCCTAGCTCTTGCCATTTTTCTTATCCCCAACTATTTGGGGCAGTTCTCTGATTCATAGACAACTTGAAAGTTACGCTAAAGCACACTCGTAACAAATTGGCCAAATATTTTGATTGCCACTTCCACGTATATTTTATGCAGATCGTGATTTTCCCTCGCGTAGCCTGGGAGGCGTAGCCAGCATTTTTTTTCTGGCGGGGCGGGGCAGGAAGGACCGACCTGACAAGAAGAGGTTTTGTTCACAATCATCGTTTTTTTTAAATAAAACTTACATAATAGTCGATAATAACGTAACATACATGAGATATAAAACCGGCTTTAATCATGATGTTGAAGTTTGCATCATTGGAATGCAACGAAAATTCTTTCTTTCTGTCGTTCAATTTTTTTACGTATTCTTACGTAGTTTTTACGTATTCTTATTAGAAATTCAGGACCTCAATTTGCAAACAAGGCTTTCGATAAATATAAAAATATAGGAATAAAAAATTACGAAAAAAAGAATCATTGGATTCCAACGATGCGTGCTTAATCGTGTTAACATTAATATTAAACTCTAACAATACCTTAAAAAATAATCATCTAATGTTTCATCATTCTTTAATCCAGTTGCTAGTCTTTAAACTTTACTTTCAGTTGGCACTCAAAGAAATAAGTCTTAGTTTTCCGTTTTTTTTCTGCAAATCGGTACAACACTTTTTCAGCTGGAATTTTTTTTTTTTTAACAATGTCATCCTCCATTTTAAACAGTGACATATGAGAGATATGGCTGCTTGGAAAAGTTTATATAAGTTAGGGCAGTACTCTTTTTTAATATACTGTCTTAAATTTTCCGCACTCGTTTCATTATTTTTATATTGAAGTATGTTTTTCATGATCATCGTTTCAGCTCCTAAGGCTGACGTATCAATTATTAAGATAGATAGATTCTCAAATCAATGTTTTAGATTTACAATGATATTATTTATTATTCGTTAGTAAATGTTCATCTTCCAGTTGACTTAATTGCGAAATTTTTATATCTATTTAATTTACGTAATGACATAGCTACTTTTCATACGAATTACAAAATCACGACGAAGGAAATAGTTCAAGTTTTTTAAAAATATTTCTGTATGCTTGCTTGGGTGAAACTTAAAAGAAATGAATCGATTATTGGACTTCAATTATTTTGGAGCGATCTTTTTCTGGGGGGAGGGGGATCACTGGAGGCTTTCTGGAGGGAAGCTCCAGCGCCTCCTGGCAATGCCAATGTGCATTATACGTAAGGCAATTTTTATTCGTGTATTCTCGATTCGTGCGTCGTACTTCATGAATGAAAAATCGTCGTCTTCCCCCTAACTATTTTTGTGTTTGGCCCGGCCCAAATTCGCTACAATATTAATACCGATATATATATATATATATATATATATATATATATAAATGGCATGTTTAATGCACAAACGATGAAATACATGAGAAGGTTCGCGTGTCTATATTTCACGTCTGCGCGTTTCGCGAAGAGCAGAAAAGAGGACAACCAGTAATGATAAAAAAGATGGTTCCATTTGGAAATTTCCAGAGAAATGGAGCTTTCATCGATTTCCCTAGATACTGCCAGAAACAAACTAGAGAATTCCCGATACGTGTTGTCTCGAGAAATTAATTGGCTCAAGAAACCGAATTGACGTTCATTCTTTTAATTATTCATCTTTAGCACCACCAACAACAAGTATGAAGTAGGCTTTCCTCCAGCTATTCAAATCAAATGGGTCAACATAAGCCGAAAGACATATCATCCGACTTGCCGTCTATATAATTTCCTTATTTACAATAATCATTCGACCAACGAGCGCCAACAAAAAAAACTCCGAAAGAGCTTTCGCGAGTACGAATAAAACATTTCCAATGGTGTATTTATACAGAAAATAATGGAAGCCAAGCGGAGTCTTCTCGAGAAGAAAATTTGCCGTTATAGGTATGAATAATAAATGATACACGAGGCAGTAAGTAGGGTCGTATGGTTTTAGCACATGGTTTCGACATTTACGAGCGTGTATACGCAACGTCTATGCGTATATACACACAAGGGGTTGCTGCACAAGAATATTCCACCTTAAACTCGCGTATATCGGTACAACGTGCGCGCTGCATAGACGCATATTTATATATTGTAAACAGACTAAACAAAGTGGAAGGCGTATAGACGGATACATAATCAACGAAAGAGGGAGAGAGAGAGAGAGAGAGAGAGAGGGAGAGGAGAGAGAGAGAGAGAGAGAGAGAGAGAGAGAGAGAGAGAGAGAGAGAGAGAGAGAGAGAGAGAGAGAGAGGGAGAGGGAGAGAAAGAGGAGAGAGAGAGAGAGAGAGAGAGAGAGAGAGAGAGAGAGAGCGTGGTGCTATATTTGCTCACGTACGCTTCATGAGAGGCACGTGCTCCAGACACACGTGGGGCTGCTCTCAAGCGAGCGAGATACCTCGACAGATGTCCGACGTTGTAGATATAGCGAGCGTAGATTTTACACGACCGAGTATCTACGTCCTTCTAATGATGGCGTATAGGCTAAGACTCTCATGCACATACCCGCCGTATCCCATCGGGCAATCAGCTTAAATATTGCTCGTACGGTTACGGCGGTACGTACGTGGAATAAATATGTCCACGGTTACGAAGGATTTTCCTCGTGCATAAATAAAAGCACGGTGGCCTAGGGATAAGTACGCTGATTCCCCGATGATTCTCACAGAACACCATCGTCTACGAGAGGTCAGTCTAAAAAAAGGAAAACGGTACATATGTTTCCTACACAAGCATCGTATCCCGTGCAGACGTTTCTTGGGAAGTCCCCAAATCCTACCATATTCCTATAGCGATGTGATAGGGACGTCGCACGCAGGGAGTCCACATTGGAATCCAAGTGAATTCTGTGCTATTTCCCGATTAACGTCGTTGGAGAATTTTTTTATTTGAAATACTCAACCGGAATTTGGATCCCCCAAAAAAATATCCTTTTGCGGCCCTGCACATAAATTTGTTGGGGAGTTCCAAGATGCACCCACATCTCTATAGGGATTTGTTAGGGACACAACACATAGGAAATTCTTACCCTTTTTGGAATCGCACATATGTGGAAAGAATATATACATATATATATATATATATATTAGATCATTTCCAACCAAAAAGGTTATATACAGGTTGGTCCGTTTCCCTACGATTCGAAAGTGATGATTTTTTTCATTATTTTTTTGTAAAATCGGTTCCCAGCTGTACAGAACAATGAATAAATCTACCTGAGAACCAGTTTTGCTAGTACCACCTTCCTACAACCCAAACAAACCCAACCTCCCTTCCACGTACCCGCCACAAATGCTCTGCATTCAAATAATACGTTCTCAATGCCAATTACAAAGTCAAATTTGCTTCGATCCAAATTCGACTTTGTAGCAAAACACTCCCTTGCAGTAGATTAAAATCGAAAGTAAAACACTTTCGAGGTTCAGGGCTATGAGTTGTACCTTTTTAGAATCCTCGCGAGGCCGACCAATTTTCCTACTACAGGGGCAAGTTCCGGTATGACATTTTTCTTTCTAAATCAATGAAAAAAGCTTAGGGAAAAACTTATTACCCAAAAAGTGATTAGAAATTCATTTTATTGTAAGAACACATTTTGATAATTATGAAGACTCCATTTTCATGCGATAGCTACATGATCAGGCTACATCATCATTTTTAATTACTCGCATATGGTAAGTAGATTTATTCAATAAACTTTTTTGTACACTTGGGAACTGATTTTTCAGTAATGTTGAAAAAAAAATCATAGCTTTCGAGTCGTTGAGCCATGGACCAATCTGTATATGACCTTTTTGGTTGGAAATGATCTTATCTACCTCCCCACTTCGTTTGATCCAAGACTCTTGGACGACCCTGTATATATACATATATATATATTATTTAGAAAATTAAAAGTAGAAAATGGGATAGAATCCATCAAGTTGCGTATTGGATTCTGTTCGATAATGTGATAATTCTTCAGGATTGAATTTGAATTCGTACATTGGATTCCAATGTAGAGTCCTGATTAGAATCCAATGTCCAAACGTAACGTTTTAGTATCGGGATCCAATGCGATGATCTATTGGATCCATATTAGGAAGAAGGGACAAGTATGAGAATCCAAGTGGATCCCTACGACAATTTCCGCACGGGACGCACGTTGGGGGATTGGCAGTCGAATTTTGTGCCGTGATAGTGCCGACACTCACATAATAGTCAATCAGATTATTGACGCCGTATCTATCATCGACACAAGCTCAACTTCAAAGGTACAATCGGTCGCACGTAGTCGCTAACGATTCGAGACCCGACACACGAATAGTGCGGGCTCACCCTTTACCATTTAATACCAAGGGACGCCTTCATTGCTAAGTTTAAACTGATTGCGAGCCGCAACGACACCGAATATCCTCTATACCGATTTTCACCCTGCTGTGGAGAGCCCGACGACAGCCGTCCGCTTGTCATACAGAATAAAGCCCCCAAAGTGTGTCTGTGTGTGTGTGTGTGTGTGTGTGTGTGTGTGTGCTGTAGATTGCGGTATACGTCGACGAGTCTGAAGATATCACGACTATAGGGGTGAGCCCCGAAGGACGGAGCGGTGAGTCGGCTACCTGTATAATATTGATCCACGAGCCAACCACCCTAGGGTCCTCCTTACCCTTGCCGCGGCAAGCTTGTTTTAGGAGGGATGTTCCATAACTGACGGTGGGCGCTGAAATGAAAACATCGGCTTTTCGCTCCGTACTACCATACCGGAGAGACACGAAATAGCTAGCACGATACCGAAGTCTTTGAGGCCTCCTGTTCTTTACACGCGTATACCTATGCATGCATCGTTGATCCCAGGCCGAGAAGCTGTTGATATACTTCCGGGCGGCTCAGAGATCCATTGGGGAATAGATAACAATGGGGAATGTCTATGTGCCACGTCACACTATTCTTTTCCCCGAGGCATTGCCAGTTCGCTGTTTTCTTTCGCGATTCAACTAGCCTGTCATATTTATGAGCTATACCACTTTGTTTTGATCAAGGAAAGCCTTCTTTACTCGTTCGAGAAAGAATACTTTTGATTTCCGGTATGCGTTCATTCGTTGCTGTTACTTGCACTCTTCCAGCCCATGGTGAAATGTTTCCCGATAATTGCCTGACCTCTGGGACTTATGGCTTTTAGCTTTGAGGAATTCCTCGTACCCGTGTGGAGCGCCGTCATGCTTGAAAAGAGGCACACGAGGCTGCAAATCAATTATAAATGCACAGACGCATCTGCGAGCATTGGTACATTAGTGTGCAATGTTTTGTCTGGACGAATTGCGTCTCTGCCTATCGCCTCGACGTCTTTTCATTCACTGCAAATCCATGGGTGTTACTTGTAACGCGTAACGCGTAGAATTTTAGGAATTAACACGTGTAAATGCCCTACATAATTTAAAACAGCGCACTTGTGCGTGTTATAGAGAATTCAAATGCATTCGATGTGTATTATCAAACACTTGAGCCGTATTGAATGTTAACACGTTATTGCTGTCTTGCTCAAAACACGCGAAACGTGTAAATGCAGATATTTACAAGTATAGGTATCAAAAGTGTCTTAAACAATGCATTTATGTACGCTTTAGTAAAATTAAGCACGTCTTATGTGTATTTGCAAACAGTAGATTCGCATTAAGTATATTAAAATTGAAATGTCAATTTTAAGATACTTAATAAGGTAGGGAGGAGCAGTATGAGCATGTTGAGAAAGTTTGGAATGATTGCTCTGTAATTCCTTAACAGTCTGCCGTATAAAAATGAAACCTACTTTGGTCAATAGAAAATTTACCTGAGAAAAAAGTCTGCAGACGAAATTCTTGTTATCCTTATTGTTTCACAGATAATCGTTCTCAAATGACTAAGGCCATATTTGCTCAACCTGCCCCGATAGTGGGGTAAGTTGAGTATGAGTATGAGGTAAGTTGGGCAAAGTAAGAATTGCATAAAAAAATCAGACGTAAGCAACATTATTTTATACAATGCAGTAATAAACCAACAGTTGCTTGTTAATTAGTTCGGTTTTGAAACATTAACATTAATTGCAATGAACTTTGAAATATTTTTTCTCATACAATGGTAGAAGAAAATCTTTCAATCACGTTTTTTTTTACTTTTGGGTGCAAACATAACGAAACGTCCCGTGTTACCCTCTCGTGCGCTGCATGGTAACTAAACGGGCGATGGCCTGATGTGTTCCCCTCCCCCATACCTCTCTTTCCGCTATTTGATGCACCCGCGGGCGGTACTTAGTTTTCCAGATATTTCGATTGCCGAACTTACCCGACTGCTCAGCATGCCCCTCCCTACCCTACCTATTTAAATGAAATTAATAGAACAGGGCTTTTTAATTTAAATATGACGATTAAAAATACATTATCGTGTTAATATCTTTCTTTTTCACTTTCTCACGTACACCCACATACGCATACACATACACACACACACATATAAATATAGATTGCGGTTGAAGGAATATGTAGCAAGATATTTGACAAAACTCTCTAATTATCAAAATTACATCAACTAATTGATATAGTTTAACTGACACAACAAATAATTATAGGAACAACTTTTGTATACTATACCATATTTGCGATCAAACAATAAAATGCCGCAAGCACTCGATAGCGTAGGAGCAGCGCGCGTAGTATAGGCAGGTATGTTGTAGGTTCAATGCCATGTGAAAACGAAATGTTCACTTCGAAAAAAATCATTTCCGGCCGTTTGGGAATGACGAATTATAACAAAAGAATCTTTGATTTAGAATTTGAGTTGTGTATTTCATTTTATTTTAGATACATGAAATATTCGTTGCATTTATTAGCCGGGCTGTGATGCCTTGAACCAACACACATGCAGGGTGCAAAAAATAATCAAATAACATACGAAATATGCATAGAAATAATACACTTGAGTGTGCAATAGAAAACGTATGAAGCGAATCCCGAAATGACACACTTGGAAATGTGTAAAAACACATGTAGCTGTATTAAAACAACACACTTGGATTTTCCGTGTTGTACTTTTAGTATCTACGGCTAACGTCGCGTCCGTGGCTCTGCACACTTTATCACCTGTCTCGGACGATCCTGAGTGCGTCCGTTGCCACAGGGTAATTGACGTCAGAGTTGTGTGACGTTTCATGTTTATTTGTTCACCAACATGTGTAAACTTGAGCCTCGCAGAAACTGAAACACCCAGTTTGCGCGAAAACTTTCTGTGCATGGCTACGTTGGAATTAACGGTACACGTTGAGCTAATGTTTACAAGACCAGGATCCAAATACTGTAAAATATACGTACTACAACTTGTTTCCCCGGTGTAAAAAAACGAGTGTTTCCTCCTCCTGACGTAAGGAAATATCAGCCAGATGTATTGCGTCATTCAGCTGCACGTTCGACAACATGGCAACGCCATATGGGAGCTGCCAACACTCCAGCTCAAAATAGATAAATGCTCGCTCTTCTTCGGGTAGAATTTTAAATGCGTGAATTTTCGAGAATAATTTTGTAGACGTATTTACGAATACTCGAGTCGCCAATGATCCTGTCGTCAAATCTTAGAATAAAATCTCCACGTCGTCCAATCTCACTTCGTAGTGCTATGAATAAAGCATCAGCGTTCTTTCGGACATAAACGTAATTATGGTGATCAATCGCCCAAAACGAAATACAGACAAGGAAGTCGGAAGTCAACGTTTAGTTTAGGTTCGTATGTAGACGGGAGTTGTGGTTCGAGGGAGATGGAAGATGACATCGCGATGTAGGATTGGTTCATTGAAGATCGTTGTTATGCCCAACCGCGAGTTCGACTGATATGGTCAAAGGGAAGGCGACACATGCCGATTAAATTCGGCCTTAAGCAATTAATTATCGGTTCTTCGTCAATTTTCAGACACATACGCGATGTTATATACGAGGGATGGAAAAATATTATTCGAAAAATATTAACAAATGAGAAATGACAAATCAGCTGCTATTTCGTTTCGCTCGCTTTATTTCATCACTTCGTATTATTTAATTCCCAAACTATGTATACACAGGTGATGGGGGAGGAATGGGAGATTGGGCCTGTCAGAGGTAATCCGGAAGTCAAATTCCATTCGTTGCTTATACGAGGTGTTCGAATACACAACGGCAAAGTTGAAATATATATTTCAACTTTGCCGTTGTGTATTCGAACACCTCGTATAAGCTTCAATGATCTTCAATCCCCATTGATTATTCGATTCCGCGTTTAACAGTATCGCATATCCTACACTTCGAAACAACGATGTCCCATTTTTTTATTCGAATTTCGTACCGTTTTTCTTGAATATTATTCTGAACTGTTTTAAATATCTTCTCGATAGAAGAGAAAAAAAAAACGATTGCTTAAACATTGTCGTTATTTGAAAAAAAATTCTGAACTCGTTCATATTTACGGGTTTTGGGTAAATATGAACGAGTTCAGAATTGTTCTTTTTATCGTACAACTATTAACGAAATTGTTTAAAAAAAATGATTTTATCTGCGTACTTTGGAGCTACGAAGTTTCCGTTCCTTTCTCCATGAAATTGCTTTTTTTTCAATTTCCTTCGGCCACTTCCAATTTCGGAGAAGGGCTTAACAATCTGCACGATTGTCGCTCCATTTAGTTTCGAGTTCGGAGGCACAGTAAGCGCTGTTACACTCGTTAACGTCTCAAGGTATTTGCCCTTGATCGCTTAGCCGAGAGAGAGATGCCATTTTATGGTCAACTCGATAAATCGTCCTCCTCAATTTCTTTTTTTTTCCCTACGAGTCTCATTGCGTGTGTTTGAGATCAAACTCCCTGGAACTCGTTGTCCTTAAGTGGCTTTCCTTCGAATCGGATTCCGCAGCGACCGCGATCCTGGCAAGGGTACATCCGTCAGGATTGTCTTTTTTTTGCTTCGTGGCCTTTTTTTTATTCCGCTGTACTGAATTCTCAGCGTTCGCGTAACCTTTATGGTTTCTATGAAACTGGCCTCTGCATCCAAGACCACATGATCTATCCATTTTCACCGATGCTTCAAAAACTCTTGAACAATTTTTGCAACTTTACCATTGTCTCTCGGTTACGATATACTTGCCTATTTCACTGAAAATGAATATATATATATATATATATATTAAAAGGATAATAGCCAAAATTTTCTTTACTCCACCTCTACTTTGTTGAGACGAATGATAAATACGTTAAAAAAATTTTAACTCGACCAATGTGAGCTCGTTCTGTGAAAAAAAAAACGAGGCACGCGCAGCATCGGGACGCTAATTGAAATTTTTCACGGGCATCTTTACGACGAAATCATAAAATCCCGTCACAATCTTGGGGAAAAATGTTTCTCGCGTTAATCCTCGAAAAAAGTTTGCGTCAAAGTTTGGCCGTTCGGAGAAGAAGAGAAAAAAAAACGAAGTGCTTGAAACTTCGCCAAAAATGCCTTCGACGTTTTTATTTATAGCTTGAGTATGAAAAAAAAAGAAAAAATGAGGAAAAATGTTTTCGGCACGCCCAAGTAATCAGCTTGCAAAGTCATGCGTGTTGCTCCAACAACAACGGAGAAGAATGGGTCTATTCGTGGTTTTTCATTGGGCGAAGACTGAAAATGAGCTCGCAGGTATGACTTACCTGGCACCTCATTAATTTAAACTAGGTGGCGAGACGAGAACGATGATAAAGGGACAAGAGGAGATGAGAGGGTCGTCGTCGTCGTACAAGACAAGTACTACCCGTACATGTATGCATACCCTGTACACGTAATGCTCTCCCTAGACCTCCCCCCCTCTCCCACCCTCTGCCAGAGTATGAAGAGATATTGTCAGTTTTAAAAATAGCTCAAGAAGATACAGCCTCATTTGTTGTCTCATCCTGCTTTGGCAAATGTTTCTGGCGACTGAATGCCTTTTCCCTTATTAGGGTAAACCGACCAGTGAATGGACGAATAACGACATAATAGGATTCAAATGGACTGTATAATGAAAATATTGGTAAAACAAACTTCTCATTTGCTTCAGCTAACAAAAGATATTATTCTAATAGTCGCAAAAAAATATTCGAAGTAATTGCAACAAATGACATTGACGAGACTTGATAGATAAGTAACGAAATGACTAAATCGTCAGTGAATGCACGAAATGACCAGTAATTAGGCACTTGACCACCAATAAATGGACATTTCGTGTAGCTGAACGATGTAAAGCATAACGCTTTATTATTTATTTTTATTAAATGCTAGATTTGTAGATCCACTGTATTGCACAAAAATTGTAATATTCTTATACATATGAGTATTATATTTATTATTGAAATTTCGTAGAAAATACACAAAGCTTTTCTCCATCTTAATGTGACATTCTCAAAAAAATTACCGAATTTTGTTTCGATAGAAAAACAGAAAATTAAATTTGGTCAAAAGTAAAAAAAAACGAATGAAATGATTCTATGGCATTTGATGAAATGTACATTGTCAATTATTAACACCAATTAATTTTGCAATTTTCAGCAGATGAGCTAAACTTTTCACTCCATTTTGAAAATTGGTCATCAACATCAAAATTGGTGTCAACGCCACCTGTGATTTTTTTTTTACCAAATTATAGTGATACGAGTTTTTATCGACAATTCGCATTCTTTACTTATTTGTAATATAAATCAGCTTTCGTCCATTCGCTGGTCGGTGTACTCTACCAGAATGAACCAGGCGTGCGCTTGAAAGAAATCAAAAATTTTCCGAACTTCGTTGCAACGACGATATTTGCCAGTATCCTGTCTAGCCTCGAAAGACAATCCTTGGGAATCGATTTTCCCAATCGTGAGAATTATTCGCAACAATAACTTTAGCAGCGGCAAACAATTGGATCGTGTAGAAAGTCGTAATATTGTGGAGAACGATCTGTGTCCAATGACAGACTCAACAATACCGAATGGCAGGAATGAAGACCGTTCATGGGCTCGACAATTTCCGCCATTCAATTGAAGATTTATGCTTTTTGTTTCAACTCAAAACGTTACGGAATCGTGGAGCGTGGCAGTATCAGTATAAATAAAATAGAAACAAATTGTGGCAACCAGTGAAGAGCTCCGATAATAAGGGAAATATGATCAAGAATTTTGGGCAAAAAGATATCGCTTAGCCCCCTCGCGAGTATCGAGAATAGATAATTTCAATGGCATTAGTCCGGACACGCAAATTTCCCGTAGAATTGTGGGAAACTATTGAAGATAATTCGATTGTGTGCGCTGTACATATGTCATATATGTATGTATGATTCATCGTGAGGCTTTCTCGTTTCGTAAAAATCGATCCTTCAGTTCTCAGACAAGAAAATGCACACGGAGAACACTTTCACAGGGGGCTATGTATGAATGTACGAGAAACGAACCCTCACAGTGCCGCCAGGGACGATGAATGTGCAGCGAAAGAATTGCCAAGCATCGTTACGACATCGATAAACTCTGCTCTCGTCCCAGTAGCTCGGAATATATATTTTGTTTGTAGGTACGAATGCATGGAATAATTTGCATTTTTAGGGTGCAACGTCGCGTTTGTCCGCGATGTTACAGCTGTACGTTTTCTCATTGTTCGTTGGACCACCGGGAGTGTACGACGAGCTTTCCTCCGGTGTCGATGCATCGATAAAAACGAGACCTCTATAGAAATGTCTATAGAAGTGCAAGACAAATGAAGGGGATTAGGTAATTCGCCAATTAATTTTAAAGGTTAATAATTTTTTTTTCTCGTTGATCAACGTCAAATGTTCAACCTCGAAGTTTTTAGTCGACTGAATCGTTTTCGAGGACGGTATTAAAATGTCGATTATTTAAAAGACTTCTTTATGAAGAATCGATAATTCAGTAGCAGTTCACGAACTTCCTTGAGAAACTGTTGAACTGCCTGAATTTTAATCCACTTTTTTTGTCACAAGCGATGCAGCGAAGCGAAAACTTCGAAGTTGAATTGCCATGGGACATATCGACGTTCAAAAAAAAAAATCAATATTCTTTAACACTGGTTGATAAAAGCCTCGATTTTCCTAAATTTATGCTATTAAAGCTTCCATCATTGGAATTCAACGAAGAGTCTTTTTTATATTATTATATCCTACTTTTCATTATTTAAAAAAAAACGTTTTCTTTCAAATTTCGATTATAGAACTCTGAATGAAGAAATAAAAAAATTGTTGCCAGATTTTCGTAGTTAATATCTGCGAAAAGAAATTCGAGCAAATAAGAAAATCATGATTTTCGGTGCATTGCAACAATTGAAATTTCAACATCATTTAAATTGCCGCATTCACGTACTCAGAAATTCTATTTTTATCGGGTCGTTCACGTAGCATTCGCTCCGGCAATAATCCGAAAAATATTTCGTAACATTTCGTTTTTCTCGTGGCGAATAACGGAGACTCGACAATTATTTGATCATTTCCGAATGTTGTATCATCGAGGAGAAGCGTTTTACTCCGCGGGATACTGAAGTTCATCCTTACACGCAGCATTTTACTCGAATCAATTGGTTCGTGACATGGAAGTTTGCTTTGGATATTATATTCGCTGATCATTCGGTAAATCCACTACCGGGGTGCTCAACATGCGAGCAACGAGAGTGGGAGGGAAAGAGAGCAAGAGAGAGAGAGAGAGAGAGAGAGAGAGAGAGAGAGATAGAGAGAGAGAGAGAGAGAGAGAGAGAGAGAGAGAGAGAGAGAGAGAGAGAGAGAGAGAGAGAGAAAGAGAGAGAGAGAGAGGAGAGAGAGAGAGAGAGAGAGAGAGCCAACAGGATATTAGCGATGTCAAAACCTCTCTCTGATGTTGTATATAGAGGCTTCGGAAATTCTACATGCAATATATGCGTGTGCCTTTTCCACCCTGTACCAGCCTGCCGAAAGTAGCGTCAGAGAGTTGCGATTACCGGGTTCGCGTTAGGGGATTCCAGAAATGATTGATTGCCTATCGAGGAATCGAGAAGCGCTTGAAGAACCAACGTGACAGAATAAGAGCGGGAGAGAAAGAGAGAAGTAGAGAAGCGATCGACCCAACCCGAGGCTCTCAAAACCGAAAGCCCGTAACCCCATCGGACCACATAGAACTCGGGCTAATCGATAACCGCAATGTTTCGAAAGTCCCCCGTTTTGCCTCCAACCCGTCGTTATTCACAGTCACGCTTGCGGTATGAACGTCAACGATGACGTATACCGACACCCACGCGGCCACATGGAATACCGCAATCTTCTTTTTTCCATCTTGCACGATCTTCGCTCACAGCAACGAGCTACACGTAACAACTTGTGCACTTGACTTCGCCAGAATATACATTCACCAACGTCACGGAAGTTACTTCCGGAATTTCAGGAATGCACAAACCGCGCGATTCGAAATTAGAACAAAATCTATTCTCGACGGCGCGCCTCAACTTTCCCACGATCAAAATGAGTACACGATGAAACATGTAACTCTCGGTGGAACTGGGATACATTGGCGAGTGAACGACAATTGGCTGAGCTTTGCAACGAAGCGAAATTGTTTCATCGCATTTCCGTACTGTATAGCCGCCTGTCATTGACGTAGCCCGGGGGGGGGGGGGGGCTGGGATGGGCTCAGAAAGTCCGACGACCCCTCCCCCCTCTTAGAAAAAAAAGATCCAAACTCATTGAGTCGAATAATCGATTAATTTTATTTAAGTTTCATCCAAGCAAGCATAGAGAAATTATTTTATAAAACTTGAATAATTTTTTTCGTCGTAATTTCGTGATTTGTATTAAAAAAGTAGCGATTTCATAACGTAAAATAAATAGGTATTAAAATTTCGCAATTAACTCAGCTGGGGGCAAAAGCAATAGATTAGATTTGCCGGCCGATACACAATCGGAGGAATACTGAAAGATCAACATTTAATGTCAAGTAGTAGGTAATATCATTTTAAATCTAAAACGTTGATTTGAGAAGCTACCGTTAGTTCATGCAGTTGAAGCATTTTTCAAATTGGATATGAAGAACGGAGATGATTTCATCAATAATTATAGAAAAATCTTAATAATTTATACGTCAGCCTTAAAAGCTGAAGCGATGCTCATGAAAAATATACTTCAATTTAAGAATGATTAAATAAATGCTGAAAATTTAAGGCCTTAGGCCACTCCAGGAATTTCCAAAAATCGATTTTTTTTTGTTAAAAATGTACCTTAGTACCTATAAAATTATATTCCAAAAGATGATGGGTGTGAAGAATCTCTAAGGACTCGATTTTCGAATTCTAGCGCAACCCCTCTTGATTCACGTCGTGACTTTCGACTAACTTTAAACGCGTTTATCTCAAAACTACATTTTTCAAGTCCGCCGGACTCATAACTCAAACAAAATTTCGACCGATTCACTTGAAATTTTAACTGTATATTTAGAATTACATTTTCTGAGGCACTACGTAGGATTTTTTCTATTACATTGCATAGTTCCTTTTTTATAAACAATTTTCGGACGATTTTCTCATGGCAGTTTATACTTTTTGTTTTAGAAATGCGCCATTTTGACAAAAAACAATATATCAAAAAAATCCTACGTACTTCTATAGCTATTCTTATATATAATGGAAAAAACTTTAGTGTCTCATCATAACTCAAAAATTATAGGAGCTGTTGGTCCGGCCGTTGATCTTCCAGAAATAAAGACGTCATCGGAAAAATGCTGCACAGTCGCCATTTTGACATGTATCGCTGTGAAAAAATAATTTTGTATAGTCAGTTACGTGTATAATAAAATCCCTATTTTGTAATTCCGATTTATTTTATGGTTTCGCTGAAAAAAAATCACAAAATATGCCCTTTTTGGCCTCTAGAGTGGCCGGAGGCCTTAAGAAAGCATATTAACAAGAAGTACTGCCCTAACTTATTTAACATTTTCTAAGCAGCAATAGTACTCAGTGAGCTTTGCCGGCTGTGAAAGAAGTTTTTCTGCCATGACGCGGATAAAAATGTGGCTTAGAAGCACAATACTTCAGGAACGATGAAAATGAAGAATCACATCGTTAAAAAAAAATCCAGCTGAAAAAGTGTTGGGCCGATCTGCAGAAAAAAAATAGAATACTAAGACTTATTTAATTGAGTATCAACTGAAAGTTTAAAGACTGGTAACTGAATTAAAGAATTATTAAAAAGTAGTCGCTTATTATTCAAGGGATTGCAAGAGTTTAATATGAATGTTAACATGAATGTGTGATCAAAGTATTTTTCATATTTCATGTGTGTTACGTGATTATCGAGTATTGTGTAAATTTTATTAAAAAAAAAAAGATGATTGTGAATAAAACCATTTCTTGTCAGGCCGGTTCCTTCTGTCCCCTTCCCCTCCCCAGAAAAAAAGCTGGCTACGCCAATGCCGTCTGTATCGACACAGATTTTCCGCAATTTCCCTGTGCCCTGCTGAAAAAACGATGCATGTCTCCAAAGAACTGGAAATAGTAACAGAAATAGTGGGACAGAAAGGAAACGAATGGGGTCGTAAAAGCCCGCAAAGGCATACGAAAGAATATAGGAAATTTGGATAAAAATTTAAATGAAAAGCTGCCAAAAACTTCTCGGTTCGTTCACAATATTCGTATGCAAAGATAATTGTTTTTCTTTCACGGGGTACAAATCAAGCTTTGAATGACGAATACCGGAAGATCACGACTGCCGAGCATTTTATTGTTCATAGTTTTTTATTTGACATAAGATCGAAGGTTACGAAGCATGTGTAAATAGATAGAGGGACGTTTATTAAAATTCAAAAAATTCTTTTCGAGCGCAGCTGTTCAATCGATTTCTCCTTGTTCTCTATCACATGCAACCCTGCCAGGAATCAACGTGTAGGGTCTAGCGGCAGCTGACTCTGTTCCTCATACCCGTTCCTCGATTATCTCTCAACCACTGTAATTTTTGTACAATGATTGTGTTTACTTTAATCGCCAAACGAGACTTCCTGCTACTATTATCCTGTCACGGCGAATATCATGTGACATTCTGATCGGACCACATTATTTCATACGGTCAAACCGCTCTTCCGCAACAACTTGAATCGACAAAAATTCTAATGCACATTTGTGCGATCTCAAATTCCCTCCAGTCGATTTACACATTACCCAAACAAAACATCGTTCACAATTATTTTTAGCTTCGTCAAAGATGGAAACATCCGTATCGAAAACGAGCTTCCGCCCACGGCTTCGCCCGCTCATGGAATTTGGCTTCAAGCTATTGGGTGTTTGGGTTGAACACTTCAACACCCCGTTGCACCCCTAATTGGGGTTTGTATTGAAACATCATAAAATATAGATTTTATTATTTGTTTTGAAGAATATTCATAACAAGTTTCAAGTTACACGCAAAGAATACAATTTTCCACCCCCTCAGGAGTTGATTTTCGAAAAATCCTTTCTTAGTGCACCTCTACACCTTCCAAGGAACATATCTTTCAAATTTGATGTTTCTCTCTTAAGCGATTTAGGCTGTGCGTTTTCTATATGTCATTAAGTCAGTCGCGTTACTGTTTTATGTCGAAAATAAATTCTTCTTAATTTTTTTACTCGCAAAATTCTTGCTGGCTCAAAAATACGAACGTTAAAAAATATTATTTTAATATCATTTTTACAATAGCCTGTTTACGTCATCAAACGTAAACGGGCTATTGCTTGAAACATCTTTTCCCAATGATCGCAATTTTCTCTAGAATCGTTCCACAGAAGGCGATAGTACATTTGAGTGATAGATTCCGTGATCAAATATTCCGCAAAATGTGTGGAATCAAATGTGCAAGTATTACAGGTTAAAATTCATCGTCGCACGGTGTTTTTTTTTCTCTGGCACACCCGTACCTATCGCCTCGCGATCGGATATGGAAATCTCAAGAATGACGTCACGAATCTTCGAGATGCGTGTGACGGAGATTGCACTTTGAGAGTAAAAGTCGTCTTGCGTACAAGCCCGGGACAACGATTGAATACGGGAATCGTAAAATACACATATGTAGAAACGCACGCGCGCACACACACACATGTGCATATATGTATGTATAGCATACGCGACGATCCGCGCGTCATTACCGGTTTTGCGAAGGCTTCGAAATCAGCCGGGATTTCCCTTTACACGAGATGGAACTCGACGTGAAAAACAAAATCTCATCACCAGTATTCAACAAAATCGCAAGAATCAATATTTGCCAATAACGCAACGTTATTGAATTTTTTTTTACCAGAGGAGTGCCCGGCGCTTTATTGTTATTGCTAAATCAGTTGTCATTTTTATCGGTGTAGTTTTACTTCAGGGTTTCAACATGACGAAATTATTTTTTAAATATTTCTAATCCTCTTTTATTTGAGGTAACTGGCGTCTTCGTCGAATTGAATATTCTTTTATATGATATTCGAAAATTTGCCTTTCAAAACCCTTTCATTCCTCTAAAAAAAATCGTCGTATGTGTATAAAAACAGGTTTTCCGAGTTTAGCTGACGGGAAATTTGAACTCTCGACAAGAACTCCGTGATATTTTTCATCTGCGCACAATTTCCCATCGACCAAACCTTTGAAATTAATGTAAGGTCGAAAAAAAAAAAAATTCCGTAAACTTCAAGTTTTCATGTTAACCCCCCTTCACAGAGTTACCCGTTCCATTCAGTTTAATGCACCCCCTTCACATGTATAGCGAAGGAGAGAAAAATAAAAGGTCGGTTCATCTCTTCATTTACTAATTATTTTTTTCAATGTACCCTTAGTGGATTTCGTTTTTGTTTCAGTTGAAATCGGTGGGCTGCTTGCGGTTTTTGCAAAATCAGCCCTTGACATGTATTGTTCGAAGGGGTGGACACACTCCTTAAAACGATTTTTCCATTGATACAAAAAATGCGTATCTAATAGTTTGTAATGCTCTAACATACACATAAATTTCAACAAAATGGCAAGCAGACACCAAAGTGATGTTGTTTGGGCGCCTCAATTGAATCATCCCTTAAAATAAAGCCTGTTCAATTATTCTTAAAAAAAAATCAACGTTTTTTTTCCCGGGTATCCTTTATTCAGACCACCTAGTCCCTCGAATCATGATTATTCTCGATTGCACAAAGCGTATCATAGGGGGAAATTATTCGTGCAATTTTATTCCTGTACGCATACACGTACACACATTTTTTCTATCCAATTTCACAACGCATTCCAGTCTCCGCTCCATTTTTAGCCATCTCCGCCGAACACTCACATCAGTGGAGAAAAAAAAGCGACGAAAGAAGAAAAAAAAAACGTCTCGATGAATCTCAGCGGACACTTTTGACGTTTGTGCAAGGGACTTTTTCTCATTTCATCCGATTCTATCCACGTGCTCGCGTGAGGGTGAGAAATGAATGACGAAGACGACGTCGACGAATATCAGAAAAATATGCGCGATTAACACTGCAAAAGAAAATATAAATATAGAGAATAATATACACAAATAATGTTACGGGGATAAAAATAAATAATAGAAAAAAAATAGTACAGAATAAAATAATTTGAAATAGTATACAAAAATAATATTGCAAGAAAATAAACAATAAAGATATGGTCCAGGAAAAATTATAACTTTAAGATTATATTTTGATTTATCCGCAGTAATGTTGTTGGAAGAGGAACAAAAACGAGTCATTATTTTCATTAATTACTTCATTGCAAAAAACGTACGAAAAAACTGTTTATTGAAATGCAACTAATTTCAATAAAACCTCTCGATAAAATGAAATTTTCAAAATGACCTACCACTCGTTAACGTGGTGAAAAAAAATCAATATTATCAATAAAGAAAATTATCAAATATTGTAAGCTCGAAATAATTTGTCAGTTTTTTTTTACTCGATACCATACAATACACCCACATCAGTTGGGGAAAAAAGCAAACGAACGAAGCAAAAAAAAACCTCTTGATGAATCTCAGCGGACACTCTTGGCGTTTGTGCAAGGGACTTTTTCTCATTTCACCCGATTCTATTCACGTGCTCGCGCAAGGGCAAGAAACGAATGATGAAGACGATGTCGACGATGTTTGCATAGAGACGCTAATACACAAACGAGGACACGTATATACATTACCTATTCCGTCGCGATCCCGGCAGCTATAACTTGCGCCTCCCCCCCCCCCTTCCCCGCATTTCTTCCTTATACGCCCCCTCCCAACTACCGGGTAAATGGAAGAAACGGCTGTGAAAGTAAATGGCTCTTCTGGTTTCACCACACAACCAACCGACGGTCCTCACCCTCCCTCGCACGATAAAACCCTCTTAGCCGCGCTTACGGCAACCCCTACTGGTGACTGGCAATCAGCTTGAATGCTCGTCATCATCATCATCGTTCGTCCCAACCTCGCGTTACGTCTCGTCGTCGAGAGATTCTTCTCCCTCTCTCTCTCTCTCTCTCTCTCTCTCTCTCTCTCTCTCTCTCTCTCTCCCCCTCCCTCTCTCTCTCTCTCTCTCTCTCTCTCTCTCTATCTCTCTCTCTCTCTCGCTTTCACTTTCTCCTATTTTGCAACCCCCCTCGAATCCTTTGCCTCCCTCCAATCACCTTATCCTTCATGCCGCCAACTCAAGATCGTCTCGTCGTTTCCGACTTAAGACGCCCACATTTTCCATGTCCCTTTGTCACTCTTGATCTTCTTCATCCAATCTTCCTTGCCCGACGATTCTTTTTTTGCCTCAGAATTCCAACGTATACGTGCGTGCGTATATCTATGTATATATATATATATATATTTTGCAAAGCCTCCCAATACGATCACGAAGACCAGGCGTCAGACGCCAAAACCGGCAATTACGAAAATCCACTTTTCCCAAATGCACGAACGACGAAGCTCTCGAAAAAATGTGCAATCTCAGAAATTGAATTCTTTTTATATGTGGTGTTCTCTTTTCTGCCGAAAAATCTGTCGCAACTTGCATGGATGGAAATGGAAAGTAACTTCGAGCTCTTTTTTTTCATTACGAATTCTTTGTCCCTTCCTTCGACTTTATCGTTTTCATTAGGCTTGATTACTTTCCACCATATCGAAGAATTCAATGTTTTTTTTGTCTTTTTACTTTCGGCTTGGCGATAGAGGGAGTGTAATGGCGAAAAAGCTCAAAAGCATAACACCAACTCGAGCAAATGCGGGAAAATATTTCTGACTGAGGGTACACGCATGAGTTTCGTTTCAACAATCAAACAATAAAGAGAATTTTACGGAATGTTTAAAAATGAATCTTTTTTTTAAATTGCAAAACGCATCGCGGCCCTTGAAATTGTTTTTTGTTCTGCTAAAAATGTGAAATATTTTAATCTTAATGGTTCTGTTATGCTATTAATCACGGCTATATATATATATATATATATATATAGCCGCGATACGGAGGGTTGTAACTTTCATGAGTGGGAGTCTGGACGCGAGCTCGAGCTTAGAGGGTGCCGACGCGGAAACCCTTCTCTCACCCTTCGAGGGTTTCTTCGTCTCTTCGCAAGCGTACATCACCAATGTTCCAGCATTGAGGGGACGGAAGTGATTTTTAACATGTAAATTCCCTCGTTGTAAAAAGACCCGCGCAACATCAGTAGTCTGTGAGACGAATAAAGTACAATAAGAGTGGCAAACGCGAATAAAATGAGAGGGGCAATGATGTTTATGCTTATTACGTTACGGCGGGACTGCGATTTTCCCCTGCCTGTGCCCACAATGACGAAACAAAATGCGCACTTCGTTGCGTTCCCGAGAATAAAAATGTACAAGTACAAAAGGCAACGAAAAAAAAGTCGAAAGAAGGATGAATATCAGGAGAGTATGCGCAAATAATATTGTAGAAAAAATGTAAATGAAGAAAGAACAAAAATAATGTTCCGGGGATAAAGATAAATTATGGAAAAAACAGTGAAGAATAAACAAAAATTAACATTCAAATAGTATGCGAAAATAGTATTGCAGGAAAAAATCATAAAGACATTGAGCAGGAAAAATTATAATTTTAAGATTTGATTATAGATTATCAGCAGTAGTGTTGTTGGAAGACCAGTAATAACGAGTCGTTATTTTAATTAATTACTTGATTGCAAAGACGTACGAAACAACTCTTTATCGAAATGAAATAAATTTCAATCAATCATCTCATGATAAATAAAAATTTCCAATATAATCTTTCACTTGTTAACACGGTGAAAAAAATAAAATAAATCAAAATAATCAATAAAATAAATTGTCATATATTACAAGCGCGAAATAACTTGACAGTTTTTTTACTCAATACTATACAACTGTTAGTCAAAAATGAAAACAGTCCCTAAGAGCAAGATGGCGAATATTTATGAGATTGAAGTTTTCAACGTTAGAATCCAATAAAAATGTATATTTCCGAATTGCGTTAATTTCTCCTGGCAGCATTTGCCCACGAAAACCCCTCAACCGTTTTCCATGGTATTCCTTTTACGGACCTGAATATTTAACAATTAACTGATTTTTCTCTACAATTAAGTAAAAATACATTCTAGTATACTGGTGAAAGTTCAAGCCAAGTTACCGAACTTTTAACAAAAAATTAAGACTCTAAAAATCGCCTAATTTATGCAGCACTTTATGAAGATGACATACTGGCCACATTTCTAGATAATTTAATGTTCCAAGCATGTAACAACTTAATGCTCTAAGTATGTAACAAATTCTGAAGATTCCGTAACGACAATAAAAACAGGAAGTCACCGAATGTTTAAAGAAAATATTAATGATAAAGCTTAGAAAAATGTGACCAGCGGAAGAATTTTCGTAACCGCGACTTCTCCAGAGAACATGTAAAAATGTAAATCTACAAAATGTATGCGAATTTTTTTATCCCAGTTCATCGTTGGTTATAATAATTGATTGTAACTTATTCTTATTAATTGCCACTGTAAACTACTGATGTTTCAAAAGGGCCCTGGCTTATGAGCCCACAAAATACGGCCCTCCACGAAAGGAATACCTTAAAATGCTCATTCCGAGACTTACAATATAAATCTGCGAAAGATTTTCTATAATAATAAAAATAAGGAAATGAAAATATAAAAAAACTTTTGTTGCCGTCCAACGATGCAAACTTCAACACCATGAATACTTCGCGAGATCTCCATATCGATCAATCTTTTTTTTTTCGACATAGACAACGATTCTTGATTCTTCAGTTTCTCGCTATTCTCGGTAGCATCTCACGTACACATGATTTTATGGAACCAGATCTGCATTCCTCGGAAAAAACGGCGAGTACGTGGAAAGGCTGTAACATTGTAGCCCGTGACTTCTTTCGAACTAGTTTGAGGCTCGTCAGTGGAGCAAAGTGCATATAACATTGGGTTCCGGTGGAGGGGGAAGGGTGTTGATGGAGGGGGGAATGCAAGATCGCTAGTCTTTTGGGACGATTGATTTTTGGAGTTGTACAGTAGAGGGCCGTGAAGTGTCACGGATTCGCGTCGACGGTCGGCGAGTCGGACGAAGCTCGTGTGTTTTATTTTTCAATACCGCGTCATTTATCGTCATCTCGATAGCCTCCGTTTCTCCATTTGTTCAGTCGTGCTAGTCTCGGTTCTGCGATCAATTATTGCCCTCAATTGAATAACTTGTTTGTCAGTTAAAGGTAGTTTTATATATGCCTAATTTTTGCTATATTTGTTGGTTTGTTGGTGACGAAAAGTGCGTAAAAGAATTGACGACTGATGAACAAAAAGCGTTCAATCAGTACCCTCTCCACGTCGCGATAGTATATTTCTTAGTGTCGTAAAAAAAACGTTATTCGTCCGGACTTCAATCATCGATGAAATGTCAAATTGGACGAGAATGTTTGGTATTTGGTCTTCGAAATCGTCGTTTGGTTTTGCAGGTACACCGATAAGTGTTACTTTTGATAAAAATCGGTTTTTTCTTTCGTGCGTTTTTTTTGATAGTTCATTGTCGCATAGGTCCAGAATGCATGATACGTGAGCTTTGAAAATATGCGAAAATAAATATCGCATCGTAATCAAAGTGTGACCGGTGAGACAAATTTTAGAGCTGATAATGAAAAACGTTTTCTTTTTTATTTATAAATTCGTTTTTTTTTGTGTACGTCAGACACGGCAGACGATGTGAAATAAAAATCGGAATAACCGCGCTCTTTGATGTTCGTTTGTTTTCTCCTTGATATTGCGCCGGTCGACAATACGCTTTGCTTTTGTCACGATTCTGTCTGCCGCTTACTTCGCAAATCTTCTTTTCCCTGACAACCGTGAGAAACAGAAGTTTCTCCATCGAGGCTTCGCGATAACGCGCCACAGTTCGTCAAACGATCGTCATTAATCGATCGTCAAGTCAACAGTCAATTTATAACATAATAAAAATAAGATGGCCACGTCGATCAGAAGGGTCAAATTCCCAATAAAGAAACGCTTCAGTGAGTAAATTCATTGCGGAATGAAAAATCGTTCGTGAGACATGGCAACGCGTAATAGTTTTTTCCTTGATGGATGGAAGAACGTGTTTTTTTTACCGTATTCAATTTTTCAGGATTCATCGACAACCATTCGACTCGAAAAATTTTTTGCCGGTCGCGATTTTTGTGATATCCGGATTTATCCGATCATTCTATTTTTCCGCGACACGATTGCTCATTTTTGTCGATTACACGTGTCACTTTTCTCATTAACGTCATTCTGTTTTTTTTTTGTTCTCCAGGTAAATCTCCGTTCTTCCCGAGTCTAGAGGACCAAGGTGGAAATCTTTTGGAGGATCCTAATGCGGCCGGACAACTGGATGGTGTTGGTGTGGGTGTCGGAGTGGGTGTTGGCATTGGTGGTGGCATGAATGCTCCTCAAACTGCGCCATTGTCATCACCGAGCCGTAGCAGCCCTCACAGTCAGGGCAGCGAGACCGGCGAACGATTTTCGAGAAAGGTCTTCGTTGGTGGATTGCCTCCGGATATAGATGAAGGTGCGTCAATCATACATCATTTTAGTTATTTTTTTAATCCAAAGACACAAAATATACATATATACACCTATAGATATATCTATATAATAGATAAAAATTAATTGATAATAAATTAATTAGTTCGTACATTTAAAACTGTTTAATAACATAAATGAATTATACTATACAGTATATTTTATTGCACATAAAATACGTTGCATACATATTTATGTATCATACAATAGTATAATACTTAATTTCAATATTGTATCATATTACGCATGAAATAAAAAAAATTGTAGATAATAAGTCATCATCCCTAATAAATTAATCAATAATCAATGGATCATTGATCAATTGAAAATGATTCAAACATTTTTATCATTTTATTATATTATGTATTTAATAAAATAAATCGAAAACAACGGATAAAAAAGTATTGACAAATAAAAAATTGCTGAATAATATAAATTACGAATAGACAACATAACGAGAATCCGTTTTTTGCTGTGGCTTTTCAACAGACGAAATCACGGCAAGTTTTCGTCGCTTCGGACAGTTGGTCGTCGATTGGCCCCACAAAGCAGAGAGCAAGTCATACTTTCCGCCAAAGGGTTACGCTTTCCTCCTATTTCAGGTAATGGCACCCAAATAATTTAAATCCTTCGATTACTTTCACATTTTTCTTTAGCCATAATTGGTACTTTGATTATCAGCGATCGCCGATGTACAAAACAATGGCCGATTGCCGAAAAAATGAAAACCGTAGAATTGATGCGAAAAAAAAAATGATTATCGTTGCCCGCTTGGTTGGAGAATTCTGCTGTTTCTTTTGTTCCTAAATTTTTCACTCGAGAACATAGAGATGTTTATATATCTAGTATAAATGGATAGAGAGAATTCAGCCGAGTAAAGGGGGGAAAAATATACACGGATTTTTATTCAATTTAAACAGCCATGGAGTACGAAAAAGAAAACGGATGATAATTTGAGATGCACGACTTATTACAGGACGAGAGTTCGGTTCAACAATTGATAGATGCTTGCATCCAGGATGACGACAAGCTCTACCTTTGCGTAAGTTCACCAACGATCAAGGACAAACCGGTACAGATAAGACCGTGGCGTTTGAGCGATGCGGATTTCGTTCTGGACGCTTCGATGCCATTGGACCCGCGAAAAACCGTTTTCGTCGGCGGTGTGCCGCGGCCCCTGAAAGCATTCGAGCTTGCTATGATAATGGATCGCTTGTACGGTGGCGTTTGTTACGCCGGTATCGACACCGATCCCGAGCTCAAGTATCCCAAAGGCGCTGGCCGAGTTGCTTTCAGCAATCAGCAGAGCTACATAAGCGCCATATCGGCGCGTTTCGTTCAACTTCAACACGGCGACATCGACAAAAGGGTGGGTTGTCGACGTCAATCAATTTTCTTGTCGCCCAATTAGCCGCCTCCGAAGCTCCACATGCATGAGAAACTGTATTTCTTTTCGAAATCAATGGAGATTGCCAATTCGATGGATTCTTGATGGGTGTGCATAAGCTTTGGACCAAAAAAAAAGCCGATTTTCAATATTTTTTTCTGATGAGAGTATTGGAATAGCGAGGTTGGGATTTTACACACAATTAATACATAGTCTTGTCAAGATTGAGTTTTTTTTATAATTGAAAAATATGAATAAACAATGAAGTTATTATGATTTTAATAAAGTACTGCTGATGGTGCATGACCAATCAGTGTATGTGGTTCTGGCTACTAGGGTGATCTGAGATGAAATATAAAAAATGTACTTTTAGTATAATAATAAAAGTGTCAAGAGAACCAAGACTTTTTTTTTAAGTTTGAAAATTACGAACATGGCAAGCTGTAGAACAAAGTGTGATTTTTTACCAAAAAAACAACTCTAATAATTTGTTACTAATGAACGGACAAACACTTAAAAAATCATCCAGCCACACTATAGAAAATGTTATAAACTACGCTCTGTCGGAATTTGAGGTGAATCGAATGAATAAATTGTATGGTATAGAAGTTGCCATCGTTGGAATGCAACGGAAATATATTTTCTTAGTATTATCGTATTTTGTTTGGCACATTTAAATTACGAAAATTACTAAAACTTTATTGAAGATTCCTATTTAAAATATATAACTGAAACCTGCAAAAAAGGTTTTAAACATTAATAAAAATAAAGAAATAAAGAAAATTGTAAAGAATTTTCGTTGCAACTCAACGATGCAACTTCAACACCATTCGATTTTGCGATGCGACTTACACCGGTTCATGAAACATAACTTCTTGGTCGCAAATTAAAGATCACGGGCTAAGCTATAAACCTATGCAATAAACAAATCATTTTTTTTTCATTTGAAGCTTATGCAGACCCTTTAATACAGTTCTCGTACTGCAACAGTGTGAAAAAGTTTTCTTCGTAAAACTGGATAATACTTATCCCCTCATAATTATTATTTTTCAACACGAATGTATGGACGCGTAATAATAAAAGAACGCGGCTAGTTCGGGCACCCCATCAAATATCTAGAGTTAGAAGTGGTGAAGATCCTCGAAATTTCACAAATAATTAGACATTGCAGTCTTTTTCACCCACAAATTCTGCATAATGAGTTTGCAGCGTTGGAACGCAACGAAAATTAATCATTTTTGATTGTTTGAAGTTTTTCGGCTGTCATAATCAAACATTTTTACGTATTATTATCAGAGATTTACGACCTCAACTTGCAAGAAAAGAAGGCTACGGATAAGCATCAAAATTAAGAAATGAAAAATGAACAAAAATAATCGTTGCCTTCCAACGATGCAAACTTCAACGGCATCATTCTGTCGAGCAATGCATATGAACGAGAACTATCACAAACGAAGATCGAAACTCTTTCGAATGATCTTTCTCTCGATGTTCCGCAGGTTGAGGTCAAGCCCTACGTGCTGGACGATCAGATGTGCGACGAGTGTCAGGGTCAGCGTTGCGGTGGTAAATTCGCACCCTTCTTCTGCGCCAACGTCACATGTCTTCAGGTAGGTTATTTTCATCCCGAAAATGACTCACTGAGCAGTTGAAATTGGATATATTTTAACGTCATTTCTACCAAGCCCGCAGGCAAAATTTTTAATCGATCCATTAACAACGATGTATGAGGAAAATCACAACGAAAAAAGGATGATTTATGTACGATGAAAACTTTTTGGAAAATTTCTCGATCGTTTACTCCATAATTATGATTTAATTGTTTCTAACGTTTCGAAATTCTGCTCATTTTATGGGGTTCGAAGATTGCGTCGTTGGAATGCATAAAAATGCAATGTTATTACAAAATTATGTGGCTTCCGGATGGAGACCGTGCTGAGGATCAGCTGTATGCCGACGTTTCGTAAACGCTACAGTCTGCAATCGTCAGGGCTGAGAGCTCCGATACTGAAGCTCTCGTGTCTCAGGTATTCCATATATTGTTGCAGTCATCGTTCCAGATCACTGCACCATCGGAGGTCTGAGCCCTGATGATGCAGACGTTTGCGAAACGTCGGCACAACGCTGATCCTCAACACGGCCTCCATTCGGAAGCCACATACTCTTGTAATAACATAAACAGCAGTGGAAGTCTTAAAACTAAAATTAACAAATACAGTTGACACAATTATTGTAAAAAAAACTCTTTGAACTGAAAATTTGTGACTTGGTCTACATATCATGCCACTTGTGACTGATTTATTTCATTTTTATGGCACATTTTTGAGAATATCTCAATAAACCGGAAATTATTGCGCATTTTTTTCCAAAGTAATTGAGTTTTAATTCTATGTACGGTGCGAAGTGCACATGACCGATTTTTTTCTGTTTTCCACTCGGCGAATAAAAATTCATGGCATTTTTGCTCGCATATTATAAACCGTAAATCCTACAAACTGCTTGTAGCAAGGCCGCTAAAATAATTAAAAATCTACGAATATCAAATTCGTAGAGGAATGGGAATTTTTCCGGGGCTGCAACTAAAAATCGTATTTATTTTTCAGTACTATTGCGAGCACTGCTGGGCAACAATTCACTCGAGGCCAGGTCGAGAGTTTCACAAGCCGTTGGTTAAGGAGGGTGCCGATAGGCCTCGCGCCGTACCGTTTCGTTGGTGTTAACCCCAAGTGTTTGGGTTTAACGGCCCAAGCCTGCGTTTGCCACTCTAATTATCTCGCGGCCCTAGCTAATTAACTACCACTCCTACGAGCCCCCCCCCCCCTCTCCCGCCCCTTTCTTTTTCCCACCGACCCCTCTCTCTCTCTGCCTCTCTCTCACACTCTCAATTTCTCTCTCACACTCTCAATTTCTCTCTCACTCTCTCTCTCTCACACTCTCTCTCTCACACTCTCTCTCTCACACTCTCTCTCTCTCTCTCTCTCTCTCTCTCTCTCTCTCTCTCTCTCTCTCTCTCTCTCTCTCTCTCTCTCTCTCTCTCTCTCTCTCTCTATGCCCGCCCTCGCTCCCGATCAAGCAGTCCGCTCTTTGAACATCCTTGAGTTTCACCTGAAAACAAATTCCTACCAAAACTGTCTGTACGTCATAACCATACCACTAGAAGGACATGAAGAAGAAGAAAAAAATATATAAATATATATAACAACAACTTCGATTGCTATTCCCAAAATATCCAATAATACTAAAAGCTAAATAATAACTATTACTACTATTACTATTACTACTACTTACTACTCGATCGTCACTACTACGACTACTCTATACACTTGCTATTCCACCTTTACTCCCACTACTCTGCGTATTCTTCCCTCCAGTTAGTCGATCCGAATCCTCCCCTCGAATCCCTTCCAAATTGGGCCATTGAAAAGAAGAAGGAAAAACGAAAAAACAAAAAAAAAGAAAAGAAAGAAAGCGAGCAAACGTCGGCAATAATTCGCCAGGTAGGCGCCATCTCCCCCGAGACTCTGAGAATTTCGGATTGTAAAGAAATTCCTCAACGTTCCACGAGTGCATCTGAAACTTTTTCTGCAACGAAACGAGTGCAGATTTCGATTTAAAAAAGCACACACAACCACAAGGGAAGAACGGAAAGTTGGGAAGGCAAAAACAAGGCTGTTCTATCTCGCAGAAGAATTCCGTGGGCAAAACGCAAACGCACGATTAACACTTCCGCATACGTCGAGCCTCATTCAACTCTTTGTGCTCCGATTTGGTGACGAGGACAAGAAATTTAAGAAACAAACTCATCCGTCGTTCGAGGCAAAAATACACACTTCGAGACCAGGATCGTCACGAAGGAAACTTCGCATGTCTCTAGCGTCGAGTGTCGGATGGCGAAAAGGAATACTGGAGTCCGACGACGATATGGAGCAAGAGGGCGAGAGAGAGAGAGAGAGAGAGAGAGAGAGAGAGAGAGAGACAGAGCTTTACCGTCAAGTAAGATAGATATGGGAGAGGAAAATAGGGATAAAGGGAGTGCAATGAAATGAGGATAAATTTATAACAGAGAGAGAGAGAGAGAGAGAGAGAGAGAGAGAGAGAGAGAGAGAGAGAGAGAGAGAGGGAGACAGAGAGACGGGATAATTAAATCTCGCACAATCGCGCAGAGCCACCGAGGCAACAGCGAGATATTGTCGCGATCAAACGTCACTTCTGATTTTAGAAAGAGAGAGAGAGAGAGAGAGAAACGACGAAAAATAAACACGAGAAAAACGACACGTGATAACAGAAAAGAACGAAGGATAATGAGGTGACGAGGAGCCATGCGCGATTTATGCGTTTCAATGTTTCGTTGTTTTTATTCTTTATTTGTTCTCGTACTAATTGATAATGCAAAAAAAATGCCTCCGCTTTATGGCAACGTATTAGACGAATGCTTCATAATCGCAATCTCTATGTGTAAGCATTCTTTCAAGCTTAGAAAAAAAAATTAGGACACGATTTATATAAACAAAGAGAAAAATGAAAAAAAAAACGGAGCAAGAAGAGCGAGCGAAGGAATAGCGCTCTAACGAAGAAAAATTGTTGCAACTAAACTTGTAACTTGTTCAATGTGTGATATTTCAATTGTGACAGAACTTTTGAGAGTCGCAGTCTCTGATTAATACAAGTAGCCAGAGAGAAATCGAAAGAAAAAAACGAAAGGCTTTCCATTGGAAAAACGTGGATCGAGCAATACGGCAAGATCTTTCTACGTTGTGCGAGGGGAATGGCGACGAGAAAGTGGACAAGCGGAGAATAAGGGCTCTGAAAGTATACCGGGCGATTTCACGATTTTTTTTTAAATCTATGTAAAACGCAATGTAAATTTAAAAGTCGATTCGACGGTTTCCCGTACGTTCGAGTCTAGCCATTCGTTTTCATTCAGAGCATTCTTTCTTATTGCTTCAATTATAATTACTTTTTTTTATTTTTATATTTGTATATATACACAACGTATGTATATATATAGAGAAAAGTATATATATATATATATATATATATATATATATATATATATATATATATATATATATATTTATGTATACATATATCAACGTGTCTCTTATACCCCACTCTCGATCGCTGTTCCACCCATCGTGTCTTCGCGTATTCTTTTTTTTTCTCTGCTCGAACAACCTTCGCGATCATGATCGAGAAAGGAGCGAGAATAGAAAAAAAAAACCCGTGCAATCTGGTGCAAAGTGTCGACAGTGAAATCTCGCGTCACTAAACGATAGCTCGTATGTCCGAGACCAAAAAAAAAATATCGAGGACACCTTCTTATCGCAAAATTAACGAATGCAATTTTTTTTTACTTTTATTTTTTCTAACGAAATTTATTTAAGAGAAAAAAAACACGAAAAAAGTAAGAAGTATGTGAAATCGAGCCGAGCTCGCGAAATACAAGAGACGATGAGTTTTGTTCCAAACGAATGGATCGAAGTCATTAGCGGATAAAAGAATATTTCGAAACGGGGGGAAGCAACTTGGCACGATAGCATGTGTTCGTTCAATGAGAGAATCATCGACTTCTGATTAATCTTGTAATATGGTTAGTAGCGTGGCTTTCGGGCTACAAAACGTAACGAAGCTCTAACGACGCATGGCCCCTTTTGTAAATATCCGGTTACCTACTATATCGAATGCAACAAAATCTCCGAGTTCTAAGACGAAAAAAGAAAAGAGAAAAAAGTAAATCCTCATCCATTTCTCCCTTTGTCCCTACATATATATATAAAAAAAAAACCCAATGTACCTTAATACCCGCAGTAGCAGCGGTCGAGTTAAACGTACACACAAATCGCAGATGAACATTCACACAAATCAAACACACACACACACACGTAACATTTACGAGACTCGTACGTACTAAAGATACGAACTTTTTACCCTCACGTTTTTAATTCTTGGTGTATATAATCAAACGATTAAATCGCGTAGTTCATATCGAGCCTTGGGCCGCGTCCTGCTCGTTCCGACCCCGCAGGGTTCGTCAAATAATTCCACGATGTGAAATAGTTGTTGGATTCACAGTGACTAAAGAAGGCCGATGAAATAAACCGATTGCCCAATGACGGACACATACATATGAACACTGTGATAAGGAGATGGTGGGATAAAAAAACAACAATGAATAAAATAAAACGATAACAGTGACACCGAAATCCTGCACGTTTATAGACGTGTTCTATATGCCATGCAAGAGAAATTAGCGATCAATTTTACGAGTATAAACGCAAAAAATGACAAAAGGAATACGAAAAACAAAATCAACGGGAGAGTGTGTGAGAGAGAGAGAGAGAGAGAGAGAGAGAGAGAGAGAGAGAGAGAGGAAAAGAGAGGAACAGCGAATTTGCAAAATGAGGCACGCATATTATCTCTATACTACCCGATAGATTCGAATCTTTCGATCGTCAAGATCGAAACGTAGCAATTCTTGAAACTCCGAAACTGTAAAATCTTTTTTTCGTCCACCCCGAACAATTTTTTCTACAGCGAAAAAAAAAATAGAATCGATAAAGCTATAAAACTAGTAAGGAAATTAAATTTTACACACAATATAAATATATTGAAGTATTACGAAATGACAGCTGTTTTTAATCGAGCTGTCTGTTAATGCAAGCCCCGCCCCTTCCCTTTCTCGAAGGGCTACGAGCAATCTTTTCCATTAACACTAATCTATTTTCTTATTTGGAAGTGAGGAGACGATAATCGTTTTAAAACAATTTTCACGACCACGGAAGTTTCGAGATTCCATACGAACGGACGTATAAACTTAGGTGAACCTCCCCAAACCATACCCCATGATAAAACTTTTTCTTCGCTAATTCTGATGAAAATACCATGATTACGATAACCGTAAAGAAAATATATCTCTCTTTGTATTACTAATAATAACGACGAGAGACGATAGAAGCGAAAAAAGTAAAACGAGAGGGACGGGGACACAGACATATAGAATGGAAATTATAAGATAGGACAAAGACCGATCTTTTTGCCGATCGTACGTGCGAAATACACCGTTGCACCGTGCAATACAAAATAAAAGAAATAATGTGAAGAATAATAAAATAAAAAGAAGTAAAACAACCAGAAAAAAATATATACTAATAAGAAAAGATTGCATCGAGTACGATAAGGTATCGAAGTAATCTCCGCATAAATATACATACACGTACATATATATGTATACATATATATATATATATATATTTATTTTTTTGGTCTCCTTTTTGTATATAACGCTCGTTGCCGACTAGAAATACCGGCTAACTGTCATAGGTAGGAAAAAAGACGCGAGCGCGTCTCATCGGCAAAATAATTTCGTCTCCGCTAACCCTTGACCGTTCTCAACTACAAACCGACGCAAAAAAGAAACAGTTAATTTTCCCTCCTTCTCCCTCGATAAAATCAAGCCATTCTCCTTATCCCCGCACGATATTATTGAGTCGAAGATCTTTTTTTCGTTTATCGAACGCGACTCGCGCCCCGATCTAATGGTCAGGTTGAAATGTAATAGCGGTGTAATTAGCAATTTCAATGGATATATAGATGACGGAGGGGGGCCGCGCATATGGCGAAATTAAACAAGAAGGGAAAACAAATATCAATGAATGTATATAAGATCCGGACACATTATTACTCGTACGAAAATATAAAAACAAGGATCCGTGACAACTATTACTTTTTTTTTTAACAATAAAAATGCAGTTGAAATACAAAGTTTCTGAGAAAAAAAGTGCGAAAACGTGTATCGAAATTCTCGAAGTGGATACTCGTCGTTCATTGACCGATAAAATGATGTTGCTCGTTGATGGAATCAACCGTAAATTCGATAATTGCCTAATCTAATTCGTTAATACCGGTCGCGATATTCGAAATTTTTCAGTAGCTTCAATATTTGAAAAAATCGTTCTGATCCACTGACGTTTTTTTTTATCAGTGAATAATTCGTGCAAATGGATGAAAAAAAAACATTCGCGAGGTCACGGGTGTTGTCGTAGCTCGTGACGGCAAAAAGCAAACTCGTGGACAAAAATGACACTTTCGGTAAACGCCCATACAGATTAATTACGTTCATGATAGAGATTGGACGAGTCTACATTGGCGTTGATGGAAAGACACGTGCATAATGAGACGCAAAAAGAACGGAAGAGAGAGAGAGAGAGAGAGAGGGGGGGAGAGAGAGAAATGGTAAAACGTATGCTGTTCGAGCGTTAGTTAGTGCAATTTTGAATACGCAGGTATAAACATATTTTAAAAAATCGCTCGTCGTAACGCGAAGTCAAAGCTCGAATTAAAAAGATCGCGAGAAAAATAATGTAGAAAAATCTTGTTTCGTGTATAAAAGAAAAATTAAGACGTAAAAAAAAACATTTTCCTAAATTGGCCACGCGTGCATCCACGTGACGTAGACTCGAATCACAGACGACGATGAGAATGAATTTTCTTTTCGAAAACCCGTCAAAATCGAGAAAGCAAATGTCCTTACTCAATCTGGCAAACGTATGTATTTTAGTGTGTGTGTGTGTGTGTGTGCGGGTGTTGCGTACGTGTTTCTCTAGCTTGTAATCGAATAATCGTGATAATGCGCGCATTGCGAGTTCAATTGTACATATTTTTGACGTACATAGTTAATGTATAAGAGGGGAAAATTTCTGTGTTCGTGTGTTACCTTCGGGGCTTCGCTGTTGTTTATCCAACCATTATTCTTGTTAAATTGCACAAAAATCTTGCTTTTTTTTCTCTTCCAACTAGAATGAATAACCGAAGTGTTGGCTTCTATTTCCTAAAAAAATTAATAGACTATAATCCAACAACAGTACAGCTGTTACGAGCTGAGCACGCGTGGCTAAAATAAAATGAAAAATGAAATGGCAATACCACGCGAATATTTGTCGCTCAACGAGCCGGCAAATCGGTTTTTTACATGTTTTTTTTTTCTTTCAACAACAAAGACAAGAATCGTGTTCGTATTCGCTTTTAATGGGACAAATTCAAGGTCGCGAGATTTCGTCTCTATTTAATGAAAAAATAAATTCACTATCAATATGATAAAGAGCCTAAATGTGATGACGGATAAAATATCGATTTTCGCGAGAGAGAGAGAGAGAGAAAGAGAGAGAGAGAGAGAGAGAGAGAGAGAGAGAGAGAGAGAGAGAGAGAGAGCACCTACGAATACGTAGAAAAACAAAATCCGCTGTACAGATAGTCTTGCTGCATTACATTTTTTTCGGACCACTTGCGAGAAGATCGAAATTTCCATTTCGTCAGATGCTCCAAATTTAACAAACACATCCGCGACAAACTCCGATGCACACCCACGTATAAAATACCCGCGTATACTTATAATAGTGGCAACGATAAAAAACGATATTCAGAAACGAAAAAAAAAAAAAAAATCACCTTCACGAGCCAAAATCCATAAAATAGAACCGCGACTAACCACAAGGGTAACATTTTTTTGGGACGTTAAAAGAGTATAATGGTTTGACTCGAGAGGAAGAAATAACAAGAGTAGTTATAATAATAGAATATTAGTTATGATAATATAAAATATTAGGTGTGATTCTTCACCTCCTTTGTAATATGTGTGATAAAACATAAATATATATAATATAATTATATATATGTGTATATATATATATACATATATATGTTTATATATATATAATAATTTTAATATTTAACATATTCCTACAAACCCTTGAAGGATATCCTTGAAATTAGGTACCAATTGTACGATATGGGAAAGAAAAACCAATGGGTACATAGAAAAACGTTCATGAAACCAATAATATAAACGAAATATAGATGACACTTGATACAGATGGGAATGGGAGATAAGATAGATATTGAAAACAAAAAAAAAATAACGATACAAGAAAGATCGACTTACCTATTGGCGAGAATGAGACAAGAAGAGAGATTTGGAGAGGAAACAACGAACGACCCTATCAAACGCATCTCCAACGTACGGTCGTTCGCGATAAATCAATATGAATATTATAAATACGAAGTGAATATGACAAAAGAAAAGCATTTCGCCCGATTAGCGAATAAATAAAGGAGAAAACAACGGGTGCATGGGGGAGGGTGTTTAAAATAATGGTAGTAGTCATTTACGATAGATTTGTATTTTTCAGTGTTGAAAAGTTTTTTATACCGCTGTTATATTCTTGTCTAAATATCTTAGTTCGGTATGCAAGTGATCGAATGTCGATGGTGACACGACAAAGGACGAGAAGGAAACGAGATGGACAGGCATAGGAAGAGAGTAGGGAAATAGCAAAGAATAATGATAGAGTGTTTTTTTTTGCGTGCGTGTGCGTATGTGCGTATCTTCGTAAGTATGAGGTCGAATGGAAAATGAAGGAAAAGTGCGTGCTTTTTTTCAGCATGAACGAACAAAAAAAAACATCGTCTTCTTTATGCGCGTGCAAAATTTCGGGTGTGTGTTTGAGGAAGAAATCAAGAAAACGGAAGAAAAATAATAAAAAAAAAAAAAACGGGCAACGCGATTTGTAGAGAAAAGATTTTGTATTCATGAGAAAGTTTTTGTATTATCTAAACTGGGAAGAAAGTATACAGGGCATGAGGGAGATAAGTTTGGGTGTAATAATAGTGCCCGAGGATGAATTAGCCAATTTTATTCGCGAGAGAAGCAAACCGCGAGCTGAGCGCCCTTTTGCGTTCGAATGTTCAGCCCCATCGTCGGAGATTTTCATTTTTTTCAACATTAGCAACTTCTTTCAAATTTGCTTTTCGCTTCGTTCTCTCTATTCTCATTTTTTTACACGTCGAACATATATTGCTCGCGAGTTTTTTTTTCTAATTTGAAAAAGATAAACCGTAAATTTGATCTTCGAGCACGTTCGGCTTGACGAATTGTCGAGAAAAAAAACAGGCATAAAAAAAAAGGAATGAATAAGTGTACAGGAACGGCGTAAACGTAAACGAGAATTCGTTCGATTGCTACGCGTTCTTGCTATCAAAAGGCAAAAGTGCAATTCCCACACGTGAATCTTCTCGTACACTTAAGAATAAAAGTGACACACACACATACTATCACACATATACACGAACATAATACCTATATATTTGAATGCGATATAAATTTTACACACTACACGAGTACCTTTGAGAGTACTTGCTATGGTACAGAAGTCCGCTGCTACCCGCTCCCACCTCCTGGCCCCTCTAGAATTATATTATACACATGCATATATTATACACATGCATGCATACATACATACATAGCCATATACAAAAATATATTATGTATATTAATGTGTATATACATACATATAAATGTATACACCTATATGCGTCTGCAGTATATGCATATGTATGTATGTACGTATCTGTATGTAATCTTATCGCTGCGACAATTCAAATGAATTTTTATTTTTTTATATCAAGTTATTGCGTTACAATTGTAGATAAAATCCTAGCACTTAGCGAGAGTCAAAATATTGTTTTCTTTTTCTTTTTTTGTTGATATATACATATTATATTAAAAAAAAGGATACATGTGTTCACAGATAGATGAATATTTCGTCGATCACAATTGTACATTTCGTACGCATATGAATTTATCTGTTCTCACACGTATATACACACACACACACACACCTATGGGAACGACGGACTGCGTGATGTCCGAAAAATGCGTGATTATTATATCATTCTCTTTAATCTGATTTTTGTTCTTCCTTAATTTAATTTTGTTTTTTTCAATCACGCCGAACGTTTGCACTCAGGACTATCGTGAGTGCGCGATATGTGAGTTTGGAATTGTTTGTACGTATATACGTACAAACATGCACGTACAGCCGAGGTTTTCACGAAACGTTCGAAGGAAAATGTAGAGTGACTTGACTTTTCATTTTTTTTTTCACAAACGAGAAAAAGAAAAGAAGAAGAAATCGGATTTTTTCTTTTCCTGTAATTTACCACCGCTGTCACTACTATTATATTTTAATACACGTTATTGTACTCGTCGATACGATCGACGATGTATTTCTAGATACACACACACACACACACACACACACACACATATATATATATATATAAATATATATATATATATAGATATATATTTTTTCGTTTCTTTTTTTGTAATTTCTTTGCGAGCATTACGATTTATAGCTACACCTACAAAATAGCTTTCATCGACTATTTATAAATCGCTGCTGCTACTACTATTTTAAGCGATATATATTTTTTATTTCATACTGACATAACTATAGTAATTATAATTCGCCCTATTTTGCTACTGTTTTACGTCACTATTGTAGAGATCTCCACATGCCAAAGAAAAAACGCAAACACAGACACAGACATGCACACAAAGAGACGTACGCAAACGCGTATCACGCATAATACCTATAGACACATATTCCACACAAACAGGTGGCAAAGGTGAGTGGAGCACGGAAACGAAAAGAAGTAGGGGCGAAAAACAATATCAGGCTGATCGTAATATTTACATATACGCAACAAAAAACAAAACGACAACAAGAAAAAATAGTCGCGTTGGAATTTTTATTAGCGGCAATATTGATCGGGCATTTTTATTTTTCTCAATCGGAAAGTGCAATACAGACAAGTTTCAACTTGGAATGAATCAACGTAATGTCCACGTATGTCCCGTAAAAAAGTACGATTGCAAACGAATTTTGTACAACTCTGTATAGTGGTGAAAGAAGAAATCGTATACGTCACATCTTCACAATGGAACACAAAACAATGAGAACGAAGTCCTGCACTCTTTCGTCACGCGTTCGGGCATATTTAATTTTACAAAAATGGCCATAAGTTTCCTATATTTTTTGTTTTTTTTTTAGATCGCTTTTTTTACTATTTGATATTTTTCTTTGACTTTCATTATACAGGTCCTTCCAAAATGACTCTACGATAAAGAACTTTAGGGTTTTTCTTACACCGTGAATGAGTATAAATAGTACGAATTTCGCAAATAATGCGCAAGCGTTGTTCTTAGTCAAATTAAACGAGAGAGAGAGAGAGAAAGGAAAAAAATTATATATAAGGGCCCCCGCGAGCCGCGCGTACGTCGTGATCGTTTGACTCGTGGACTGAATCGCGCATGCTTATATTAGGTACTCTTTTTGAAAATCTAACGATTTTACCTTGCGTTGTTTTATTTTATTTTTTCATTTTTTATTTTATTTATAAGGTAGGGGCTTTCCGTCGCGCGAAAGCAAATTCGCGCTCTAGCACAGCGTAGAGACTAGTGTTTCTAATAAATAGCTAAGACTTTACGAAGCAGCTGGGAGTAGTGCAATGTTATAAGGGAAACGAGGGCTCAAAGGACGATAGGGAAGGGTCGCCTCGGCAAAATTGTGGAAGAAATTGAGCATTCGATTGATAAAAAATCTATTGATATGATAGATTAGTATCGGGAAACTTATAGGTCAACGTCGACACTTTGTGATAACGTTATCGAGCGATATCGATGGCTTTAATACAAAAGTTTGCTATTAGTCGAATTCATCTGTGACAACATATGTGTATATCAATATTTTCATTTAATCCGAGCGCAGATAAGTTTGTTAAGAGTAAATGAGAAGAAAAAAAAATACTTATACTTCCTGTTTCGCCGATGTCCCTTCGAAATCTCCTGCAGAGCCATTAGGAATAGATAAAGCGAGCGATAGTTTGGAATAAAGTGTGAAATACTTAGGAAAAGTGGTTCTTTTTTTCTTTGTAGTTTTGGAGAGAAAAAAAAAACAGTGGCAAGTCCCCTTAATCGTGCGTTAAAAAATGCGAGGGAAGAGCAAACCGAAAAGTCGATAAAATAAATAAAATAAAAAACGTACACAAATGAATGAGTAAAGAGATATAGGGCGAGTAAGGGAGGAAGGGAATAGAATGAAAAACGTGAAAAAAGTGTGTCTTCTAGTAAAGGAAACGTCAAGTTTTAATCTCGCTCGATTGTCCCGCGTTATAATAAAATTCTCGCGTATATCGTAAAATATTTGTCGACTTATTTCGCAACGTTTTTTTTTTTCACACGGTGGAAGCACCGATCGCATGCATGCACTCGTCATACAATTGATGAAGAAAAAAAAGGTTCAATAATTTTTTTAATAACGATTATACTTGATAAAGAAACCGAAAATTAAATATATTCAAAATTATTGAATAACTGGCGTGCGTGTCGCAATGCGAACACGAAAATAACACAGCCGTAGTCATTTCTTGATGTGTGAGCCTGCGTGTGTGTGTGTGCGCGTAGTCGAGACTTCGTTCTGGAGAGCGATAAAAAATTTAAAAAAAAAAACGGACGAAAGTTCACAATAACGTAAAGTAGCAAGCGACAAAATTACTGAGAAGGTCTCGAAGTACGAGAGAGAGAGAGAGAGAGAGAGAGAGAGAGAGAGAGAGAGAGAGCAAGGCACTGCAAATGATTTTCGTAACATGCACATTGTTTATTGGGCGGAAAAAAAAATTCGAAAACAAACAAAAAAAAAAGACTAATGCGTGACGGAGTGTATCGTTGTTGATTACAAAAATTGGTGATGAAATAAGTTTATCCTTTTGTATAATTATTATATATCGTTAGGCCAAAAGAAATTATGGTAAGGGTGGTGTGATTGGTCGAGGCGAACTCATTGATAATCCCGAATGGTATTTATTATAGTGTCCGCATCGATATACGAGGGGATACGATAAACGCAAAGGGATTACGTTGATGACAAAGAAAAATTAATGATAAATGAATATGTAAAGTAAATGATGAAGAAAAAAAAAAATGAATAACAACGCGACGACATTTTAGCGAAATGTGATGTCGGTCGTACGCTAGCCAATTTGCTCCTAAACGAAAAATCTTTTGTACCGTTCTTTTTTCTAAACAATCGACTAGTTTGTAGAAGGAATATGTGTAGTCTGGGCGATGACGCTGATGGGAAAAAGGGAGAAGGAAATAGAAGAAGAGAGAAAAAGATTATATGCATACGCTTAGAATTTTTTTTTTTCTTCTGTACATCCACACATTGGTGCGCGCGGTACACGCACGTCTTCGTTAGGTCCTCGGATCGAGGAACAAGTGTCCTCCTTTTTTGTCGATTGAATGCAAAAAAAAAAGAAAAAAAAACAAAGAACGAAGGGAAAAACCAACCGAAAATTCGATCGCTCTTTATTGTTCGTAGATGTGAAAATGTCGCGTATGTTTCCGTGTGTTTGTGTGCGTGTGCATGTGCATTTTTTCGAAACTATTTTTTCCGCAAAAGATTCTACCTGCGATTTTTGAACGTACGAAAAAATAGTTATCCTCGGGATACTTAATTATTGTGCGTAAAGGTTGCGAATTTAATAATAAACAAAACAAAAACGCAAAGAATGTTATAAATTGAAAGGATGAATACAAAAAAAAAATACAGTAAAAAAGAAAGAGAAATTATCAGATAAGACGGTCTGGGCACGAAAAAATTCAATCGGCACGTGCCCATAATTTCTCCCTGTGTCCAAGTATGCGTCGGCAAAGCGATGATAGAATGAATTTTCCGCGTTTTTTCACGAAGAAAAGAGGACTTTTCGGTCTTTTCTTACATTTAAACTTTGTTATCGATTAGAAAGAATTAGAATGAAATAGAACGAGAATTAATCAGAGGGAAATTGTGCCCACTTGTGTGCGTGTATATGTGCATGCCCTTGAGAAAGAAGAAGAAGAAAAAAAAAAGAAAATGAAATAAATGGGAATAGAGTTCGGATTCGTAAAGGAAATTCGCTGTAAATGGAATTTTTTTTTCGTGTGTTTATCCGTGGAAATTTTGGGCAGAATGAAAGTGCGCATATGTGTATGTTTGCGTGTAAGTCTGCGGACAGGCGTGTGTCGTTGAAGAAAAACAAACAAAAAATCGACGAGACTGGAGAGGGCGAAAAAAGAAGAAGAATAAAAAAAAAACTAGAAAGAAAAAAACCAAAAAACAAAAACGTGCGAGCGTGATCGTGTGATATGCGGCAATTTTTTACCTTTTTCTAACGAAACTTAAAAACATTTTTGTCATTCGATCGTAAGTTGTTCGTAGCGTGAATTTTCATATCTCGTGACTCCGACGAAACCGATGCCGGAGTTGAAGCTATAGCTTTTTATCGTTCGGCCTCCCTAAAATAGCGTTAAAAATCTCGTGATTTTCACTCGAGTGTCAGTTTGATAAATAAAAATATGAATGAAAAAATACAAACATACAAAAATGACAAAAAAATAAACACTATATATAAACGGAAAAATACAACATCGAGTCTTTGTTGTACTCGAAACTTGGCTAGACGTGAGGGAACGGGGACTCCTCGTTGGCTAAGCATCTCCCGGTGTCAACGATCTTTTACAACAACAGAAAGAATTTTAAAAAAAACATAATACACAAAATAAAATGACAAGCAAAAGATATTTTAAATTTTCAGAAAATGTTGTCAATAATTTATAAATTGTATGTTTTTCTATGATAATTATCACTTTTGACACAAATTGAAAAGAAAAAGAAAAAAAAAAAGTACGAATCTTTTATTCAGGGATACGCAGACGCATGTTGGCCAAGATGAAACGAAGCAGCGAATTTTCGTCCGAGACTCGCGGTATACACGAATTGTATCAAGACGAAAGTAATTTCGTGTCTTCGTGGATTCTCCTCGCTCCCGCATCGCCGCAAAATACACCTTTCTAGAGTAATTTCTAAAGTAATGAATATATAATTTTTCTTGCGATATACGAAACTCTCACCGTGCATGATCGTCCCGAGGTGCGCGGGGACGCACATGCGAGACTTTGTATTGTTGTTTTGTCGCAAACGAAGAAAAAAAAATAAATAAATAAATAAAAAAAAAAAAACTGGTAATGTCGTTGCGCGCCACACCCAACATAATCGCGAAAACGCGATCGTGCGTACTCGCGGCGTCTCCTGGAGACTAATAATTGTAATTGTAAATTGAGTGCAAGAAGAAGATAAGAAAAGAAAAAAAAAAACAATAAAAATAAACGGAAAACCTTGGAAATAATAATTGCCGGCACGATGAAGAAGAAGAAAAAAAGTAGCGAGATCGTTAGACTCTGTCCTCTCACCTCGTTCTCGTGCCGGTTAGTCGAATCTTAGATATATATAATAAATATATTAATTAGCTGAACGTACAGTATTACCCGAGTACTGGAATGTCAGGTGTTTGTTCGTTCGTATTTTTCATATAATAACGTATAATAAACAAACAAAAATAAAGAGCCCCGTCATCATTTCGTTTCTATTTGAATACTTTGTTACTTATTATCTGTGCCCTTATACCTTACGAAACTTCATATATAAATATATGTATATATATATATATATATATACATATATATATATATATACATGTGTGGGTGTATGTGTGTGTATGAAAATGCGCATGCACATAAACATCCACACACGCATATATATGTGTATATATATATATATACATTTACATATATATCTATCTAAAAATTGATATTTACACATGTGCACGGAATGTTTTGTAGTTCATTTTTTAAATATTTTATACAGAAAGGAAATAAATGATTGCGAGTGTATATCGTGAGATGTGTATTCGACATTATTGAAATATTCTTTACGACGTCTCGCACGTAGGGCCTCGAAACGAAAAATAAACAAAGACACGTATAGCTTCGAGACAAATTTATGCATATATTCAATCGTTCATTATAAAACTCATGAGAAGCGAACCCGATTACATGTCTTTATGACTTTAGGAATCTATATCGATGATCTCGCATATGAGTAGAATGAATGAGAATGTATAAATTGATATATATATATATATATATATATATATAACATACATATATATATATTTTCTTTAGACACTCTATCGGAGAACAAAAAATTGAAAAATATGTATTGACGTGTTCGATATTCGGTCGACGAATGTACAAATAACGCCATTTTATTGATCAATTACGACGTTAAATGTCGATGCTGTTGAAAAAGTGCGAGTACTTTAGGCACGGATGATGTATTATTGCACTTTGCGATTGAGAGGAAAAAACAAACACGAGACAAGGATCCGAACTTTCGTCAAAGACTTTGCACGAAAACACTTTTCGAAGTAAATTCTTCGAGGTGATAGTTAATTTTTTTTTTTCATTATTGAATCGAATAATTGTTTCCAGCGATCTGTATATCAGATATTCTTCATATGCTTCAACGGTGTGCAATTTTTTGTTGTTGTTGGTTTTGTAAAACAGCCTTGGCTACATATAAATTAAAGAAAAAAGAAGCAAAACTTAAGGGAACGAAAAATCATTAAGGGCTAAGTGACTACGAATATTTTAACGTGAAAAAAAAAGCTGATCGACAGAATGATCTCTATTTTTCTTTGATATCCAGATGAAAAGTAAATTTCGAAAGTTTATCAAGAAACTGAACATCGACGATAATCTTTGAAAAATACGCTTTTACGATAGAATTTACGTGCTGGCACACGACATATACAGACAAAACATCTTTCATCAATTTTACGCTAATATACGTAAATAATAGTTTAAAGTTTAAATTTCGAATAAGTCGAAGACAAGAAGAAAAAAAAAATGCAGCGATCAATGTAACTCTTCCCTTCGTAAAATCGATCCGTGTTCCATACCCTGTCCCACAGAAAGTCAAAAAAATAACCTCGATACAAAATAATGAATTTCCCTGGTATCGGCAAAATCTCCCATAAAAAATATATAATCCAAAATTATCTTTAAAATTTCCATGATTACCTACTTAATATAGTGAATAAAATGTGATCTTTAGTAAACAAAGAAGAAGAAAAAAAAACATGGCAATATAAAGTGTTTGGTAGCGATATAGTTTTTCTAAATGTAGAGCATAATTGTACATTATATTTGGCTTTTTATACTTTTTGAAAATCACGTCCTCGTCACGTGCTTGATGTACACGTTCAGTATTGAATAGTTTTTCTGCAAACTAATGCTAAAGAAATAATTTTTTACTTACGAAATAATATATATTTCTATATATTATTGATGTAGAAGACACGCGAAAATTTGGTATTTTCCCCTTCAATTAGCCTCGACGGACATTGACGTACGAAAAATATATCACCGATCAGGGAAGTAACTAAGCTCGAATGTGACATTTCTTCGTCGCTCGTAGTTAAACATTTCCACTGATCGACACAATATCACGTATTTTTTTATGGATCCTTAAGAATCGAATATTTTGCACCACGTCTTAACATTTTGCTATGCGTAATGTAAGCTCAAGTTTCTGGTTAAATTTTTCTTAAACCTATTTTTGTCTTTAGGGAACAGAACTGAAATTTATACCCTCAAATTTTATTACCCTCTTACTCGTGACAACTCGTACGACACACGAAAGCCCGCAATACATACACTTAGCAAAAAAAAAACGAAAATGTGGTATCGCAAGAAATAAAAAAAACCGAATAGGCAATAAAGATGTACGAGCGGAAAATTTCTCAAAATTCTTATCGAGTCAATGGGAACTGAGATAAAATCCGTTTGAAAAATTGTGCAGGTATAGGATAATGAATAGGGTGAGATAACGACAAGACGGCTTGAATATTAAAAAAAAAACACCACTACAGAGATACACATACGCCTGTGCACATCCTATATACAAACATACACACGTAAACTCCCACTCACAAATTCACACCCACACACACACACACACAGTACTAGAGTTATAATTACGTGTTCGTTTTTTCATTCACTATTATAATTATCTATAAAAGTAATTTGTACTATGTAACTATTACTGTTTTTATGAATTTTTGTACATTTTTCTAATTATTTTGTATAATAATCCCTAGCTGAAAGTGTTATACGATGGAAGTCTATGGACGATCCTCTTCCCCTCTGAAGTATTCAAGCGGAAACTAATCGCGGACGCAGACGAGAAGATATTAATCAGAGAACTTGCGAAAACGGCAAATTTTCACGAACGAATTACGCCGCCCGTGAAATACAATTCAATGTATCTGTTAGGGAATATTGATAACAATAATAATCGAATTAATAAGGAGTATTAATAATCGTGCGATTACATAATTTGCCTATTTTGCGATATATGCATCCAGAGCGTGATCCGCAAGTCCGATATAAACTATCCATACGTGCACTTTTTTTCGTATTCTCTTTTTTAAATTCCCGGGAGCGATTCCTGTCCTATGTAAAACCACCTAAGTGTCGATTTCACGCGACAGGCGTACACGGAACACTCGAATTTTCATGTCGATTATGTCGTAATGTGGAACGAGTAAGCGTCATTTGACCGGAGGAGAAAAGGGCTGAGGGCGATTAGGAGGAAACGATTAATCACTCGAGTCAAGGACGAGCATAATCCGTGGAGGAAAGAAACGGCGAAATTTTTAATTATTTTTTTTCTCAGGAGAAAAATTAGCCAAGATCTTTATTAAAGCAAAAAAAAAAGGTTCTAAAGGCACGAAAACGATGGAGTGAGATGTGAGAATGAGAGATACGAATGGTAAATTGATCGTGAATATAGAAGAGTGGCAAACACGTGTGGGAAAACAATTTTCGTGATTAATACACGTTCGTTTATAATTACAGAAAAATAATGCTTTCGCTTCACTCATTTTTTTTTTGTTTTGTTGCGATAATGATACGAAAGTCGATGAGATTGTTCAATAGGCAAGCCAGGCTTCGTCGAGTTTATATGATTGTTCAGGGCTTCAACGCAATTATATATGTTCAGTTCGTTTCCTTTTTTTAAGTTTTTTTTCTCTATTTGTTTTCTAATTATATATATATATATATATATATATATATATATATATATAAACATATATATTTATTTATTTGTACGACCGATCCTACGATTTGCCTAAGATTCCACTCAACCCCCGACCACGTGTACGATTTAATTCGAAATATCAATAACGCAATGAAATAAGCGACAACGGTTCGTACCTAGACCATACGACTTGGCGCCGTAGTAATTCGTTTCTCGTAAGGTTCAACGAGACTCTAGCTATTATATACTACTCGATATTTTTGTGTAATTTTTCCGATTTTTTTGTCAAATTGAAGAAAAACCCCTTTTAGTATTTTAATAAATGAGTTTGTTAAGAATAATAATAATTATGTTTTGTTTTCTATCCCCGAGTTTCGATATTACTCTATTGATTTTCGACCTCATCGCTGTTACGCGCTTTTTTTTTGCGGATATTCGATGAGCTGTAAGAGAGAAAAGGAATGATAATATCTTCGATGTTCTTCTAGACGGCTGATACTTCGGAAGAAAGAAAATTTTCGAAAGACCTTCCGGTCTGTTGAAAGACGAACAACAATTTCTTCGTTTGCTGGAAAAGAAATCCGTCCAGGAGAAAATTTGGCCGTAGGATTTTTACCGATCGGACTCAAATTAAACTAGCTCAAAAAGTATGATCTTGACGTTTGCATCGTTGGAATGCAATTTTTCTTCTATTGCTCACAATAGTTACAATTGCTATTGGAAAGTTAATTTTTCTTCTATTGCTCACATTTATTTCGCCGTTTTAGAATACGAAAATCACCCGAATGGTTTTTTTTTATCATCATTAGAGGTCCACGATCTTAATTATAGATTATAACAAAGATGAAGAAATGAAGAAAATAGGAAAGACCTTTCGTTGTATTCCAACGATTTAAACTTCAATGACATCCAAAAGTTACAGTATGTGGATTACACTGAAAAAAGTTATTCAATTGCAAATTGAATTGCATGTTGATTTCTTCGAATACTCCCAAATGTCAGAATAACTATTCGTTATCGTCCTCCGTACAAAACCCTTTGCAGATAAAATTCAAAATCTAGCAAAGAAGATTGAAGAACTCGTACCAACAAATATCGTGTACCAACAGAAGGATAAGTTTATCATCAGTCGGTAAGTGAATCTTTTATTCTCTCCTTGTAAAAATACCTACCGTAGCTACATTACCGCGTTTATCGGAGAATTCGTCAGCACCGCCATCTGAACCTGCCACGAGAATTAGCGTAGCCAGAAGAAGGCTGGGGTAGGCACGTTCCCCCTAGAAAGTCTGGTGCCTCCCCAGAAAAAAAGTCAATCCAAAATAATTCAAGTAAAATAATCGATTCATTTTATTTAATTTTCACCCAAGCAGGCAGAAAGAAATAATTTAATAAAACTTGAACTATTGCCTTCGTCGTGATTTCGTATATGCATAAAAAAGAAACTAGCTCATTACGTAAATTAAATATTCAATTTTCACAATTAAGTCAAGTGTGGGAGAAAGCAATAGAAACCATAAAATAAATCGGAATTACAAAATAGGGGTTTTATTATACACGTAATTGACTATATACAAAATTATTTTTTCACAGCGATACATGTCAAATTGGCGACTGTGCAGCATTTTTCCAATGACGCCTTTATTTCTGGAAGGTCAACAGCCGGACCAACAGCTCCTATAATTTTTGAGTTATGATAAGACACTAAAGTTTTTTCGATTATATATAAGAATAGCTATAGAAGTTCGTAGGATTTTTTTGATATACTGTTTTTTGTCAAAATGGGGCATTTCTAAAACAAAAAGTATAAAATGCCATGAGAACATCGTCAGAACATTGTTAATAAAAAAGGAACGATGCAATATAACAAAAAAGTCCTACGTAGTGCCTCAGAGAATGCAATTCTAATATACAGTTAAAATTTCAAGTGAATCGGTTGAAATTTGTTTGAGTTATGAGTCCAGCCGACTTGAAAAATGTAGTTTTGAGATAAACGCGTTTAAAGTTAGTAGAAAGTCACGATATGAATCAAGAGGGGTTGCGCTAGAATTCGAAAATCGAGTACTTAGAAATTTTTCACACCCATAATCTTTTGGAATATAATTTTATAGGTACTAAGGTACATTTTTAACAAAAACAAAATCGATTTTTGGAGAATCCTAGAGTGGCCTAAGGCCTTCGCCTTGTTTCTGTACACCGTTCGAGTAGTTGCGTGGCGAGGTTGTTGGGGTGGACATGGATTTTTCCCAGGTAATTTCTGCTGAGTCCTTAGAACTTCTTGCCGGACTGCGTTTAGGTCGTTGTGGATGATTTCATTAGAGGCATACCATGGGGCGTTTAGTATCATTCGAAACCCCTCAGATCGACGGCGATGAATGACGTGGAGTGTGCTCACGCTTGCTGATCTCCACAGTTATATCCCGATGACGTTAAAGTTTGCATCGTTGCAATGCAACGATTTTATTTATTCATTTTTATTTTCTTTTATTTCTATAATGATTGAAACCCTTTTTTTTACAAATTCAGATGGCAAATCTCTAATGAGAATGCGTAAAGACGTTTGAGTGATTTACACAGCCCAAACAGGCAAAAAAAAATGTTTAATTTAAAAGAATTAATTTTCGTTGCATTCCAACGGTTTTATTATTGCTTTGTATAGTAATATTTGATGTTACGTGAAAGTTGCAATTTTCTTCGGAGCAGCCAATACATAATCCGGAGTTTGATATTGATTTCTTTTTTTCTTGTTATCATGTGTTTTTTCCATTCCAGGTATTTTTTTTACTCAGTTGTACACGGAAATCCGTTAATTGCTAAATATTCGGTTTCGTGAAAGGAATACCTTAAAAGTAACTGAAATAAAACAAGACGTAGGCAAGATTCGTTTGTTTATTACAGTAGGTTGATCTTGTACAAATTGATTTTAGCCTTATATTGTTAATAACAAGTTCCTCATTTTCTCATGATTCTCGTTATCGATATGTATTACTATATTAGGGGTTCTAAGTCAGAACGCTTAACGGGAATCAGTTAGAAATTGTACCCATTTTGCCATTTATCGTTACAACCTAATGACACGATAATGTGTGGTGAGACATGATCATTTGAATTATTTGGTGTTTAAATAACCGTTTGTAAAACTTGCGCACACATAAATATACATGATGTTGCATAACTTTTTTACTTTGCGGAATTCGTCTTTCGTGACCGTGTTTTTTTTTTTTTTTTTTTTCATTCCGCCACGTCGTTCGGTGGGGAAAAATAGTATTCGTTATCGAGTAGCTTTTAAAATGAAACAAAGTTACACAACTGTCTGTAAAAACATCATTGCCAATGCTACCTAAGCTCAGTTGAGATGTATAGGAAGATTTTCTTATTCGTAAACCACCTTCGTAACCTTTTTTGTTACCTTAATATCGATTTTTTTTTTCATCTCTCTTTTTTTCCATCGAAATGTCAATCTTGCATCGCGCAAAATGATGTATTCGTTATTCTCGATTATCTCTAGGTGAATGTTCATCGCTATTCAAATGTTCGTGTTTGATACAATTCATTAAATAAACTGTACACTTTAAACCCGCATTCTAATATAGAATAAATTATCTATAAGTTCAATTGTATCCACGTGTTTTCGCGTCGCCTTGAAAGATCAAAAAGTGGAGCGCCGCGTTTCATATAAAATTGCGATTATACATTGGGTCGGGACGATCGATACGCTTATTGGTCAGCAAGAGTATGGACGAAGTTGCAAATGAATAAAAAAAAAAACAGTAAAAAAAAGATAACAAAGAAAAAATATGATAAACGAGACCCTGCTGTTCGTATGTCGATTATCGTTAACGCGCGATTTACTAATTTTACAATGAGGTGCTCATTACGCGTGGCAGGATCGCCGTTGCCCCTCTAGTATCAATATAGGAACATAAATCGCAATTTCTCGATAAAATTCTACACATACATTTTATATATCCACACCCAGTAAAGCTGCCGTTATACAATTAATTCTCACAGCGTTATATCCTAAAGTGGCGGATGGGAAGTGTATTTTCGAGGGGCACTCGCGCCAAAGAACGAAGCGCCGCGGTTTTTTTTTCTCCAGAAAAAGAGAGAAGGAGAAAAAAATTGAAAGAAATACATTATTATCGAAGTAAAACTTACAAAGTTAGTCGCAGAAAAATGCATTGTCTTTATATGGCATTTCGAAAAGAAAAACAAAATTGGCAGTTAACAGTACTTTCTCATTGGTTATTGATGTTCACGCTCGTGGCAAAATAAGAGAACGAACCAATTGGAAGTTACGTCTTGCGCTTTATACGCGGATGTGTCAAAGAATTGTAAAAAAAATAATAAAAAAACAAATGGCGATGTGATGACAGTACGAAGTACAGCGAAATGTCTCTAAATCGCTGTGCAGTCTTATATTTTATGTATATAGTCCACGTTTAGTTGAGATTTTTATCGGGCGTAGTAGCACCGTTATTGCAATAATGCTGAATATGCTAATAATGAACTTTTCTTTATAATAGATATATATATATATATATATATATATATATATATATATATTTATGTGTGTGTGTATATTGAAATATATATGCACACACAAACAAATACATATACGGGAATGGAAGGAACGGAACTTTGACTTAAATTATCATAGACGTAACAGGAGGAACCACGTCCACCGCGACCTTTCAATCTGCCCTTATAAACCGTTGCATAATTAACATTGCAATTATTGTTATAATACAAGTCATAGTATTTGATCATCGTATAAACATTATTATCATCACAGTAAAAATATGTTTTTTTTTATTTATTTATTCATTATTATTTCTCGTTATAGTTATATTTATTTTAGATCTTTCAACTATTAACTTGCGCCTCGTACGCGTGTCCACGCGACTTCGCGAACGAGCTCGTTTCAATAGCGACACGAGCAAAGCATCGAAATTCTTTCTCGCCTTTTTGTAACAGCGCGTCACTTGGCAGCGTCGACTCGTCGATTATTACTTCCCTACACACGATCGTACATCTAATTATCGCACTTAAGTATTATCCTCGATTCATGTACACGTATTCAAAATAAGATCGATTATCGTTCGGTAAAAAATACGTAAACATACCTAATATATTTATTCCACCCGTGCGGAACGTGGGAGGGGTCGGGGGGGGGGGGGGGGGGGGGGGGGGTATTTGAATAATTTCATATTCAAAGGGCACACGAGTTTTTACGATAAATAATATTCATTGGTCTGTTCAACGCGGTCATGAGGATTCTTTACGGATTGTTTTTCGGTGATACTCGGCATTGCGTATCGATTTGTTACTCGATTTCCGTGATCATTTAAAATTTTCACGAGTTCGTCGATTTGAAAAACAACGGCTGCTCGGAATGAAGGAGCGGGGCTTGAAGAATATTGGGAATCCTCGTTTGGTTTTTCCGGCGATGGGAGACGTACGAATGGAAGAAAAGCAACTCGTGAGAATTCTCCGGATTATAAGTACGATCTTTTGTATCCCCGAGACATAACTTCGATAATTGCGACGGGTGATATATTTTTCTTTTTCGTGTTTAGGGTAGATTGCGCGGCGATGATGAACACCGAGACGATCGGAGTATCGTTCGATCGAGATCGCTGCGTTTTTCACAGCTCGAACGACGATTTATTTTCTTTTTCTTTCGCCCACATCTTAGAAAGTCAGTCTCTCGTTAAATAGCTGCCTGCCACCCAGACTGCCCCTATCTATTTAAGGATTAAAAATATATGTACAAAATTGCAATACCGACGCGTCGAGTTCGATCTCCCTCTCTCTCCTTTACTCCTTTGGTCGCCAAATACAACGCGTTTAACTCAGCGCACGTTTCCGTCGTTCGTCACACCGAAGTTTGCGTTATACCGGCATCGGAGAGCCACATACGTCCGTTGGTCTTTTGTTCGTTAATCTCATACTCGGAATCATCGATCTCGCACAAATTCGTCGATAGATCGCTGTTGCTCGTACCACCACCAAGCAAAGAGTTCCTCTCCTCGAGGGTCGTTATTACCGAGCCAATCTCGTCGATGTCGTCACCCTTGTGGCATCTGTTGCGTCGGGTGCTCGGAAAACCGTAAGGCACTACGTCGTCCTCCTCCTCCTCATCCTCGTCCTCCTCTTCGTCGTCCGACTGGAGGGTACTGAGACGGCCGTTCAATGGATTCATCTCGTTCTCCGTATCCGTGTGTATATTGTAGTGCGGAAGATAAGAATTCGGATGTCTGAGATAACTGTTCGAATCTTTGTATTTGTACTCTCCCTCGCCACCGCTGTCCAATGGATTTAGCCTCTGGGTCTCGGGGCAGTGATAGTGCTCGGAAAATTCCGTGCCGCACTCCGAGTCCCCGACGTACTCGGACTCTTGATCCTCGTTCAGGGTCTCGATGTCTCTCGTTGGGTCTATTGGACCGTGCACTGCACAGAAACGTTCGTGGAACAGAGAATTTCGGTTAATCGATGAGATACTTCCTGAAGCCGTTGAGGGCTTACACGTTGTTGAAATATTTGAAAATATCGATTTTTTGTTTTCGACGGATTCCCAAGGTATTACATTTTAAAAATATTCAATGATAATTTCAAAACGATCCGCGCAAAATTGAGGGAGTTATGGTCGTTTATAAGTAGGTTCCGCGAGCCGGAGAACTTTAAGGGGTTGAACCACCTTGGCGCTCGGAAAAATGGATAGAAAAATAACATTTTTTTTTACGCAACGATTAAAAATATAAAACAATTTTTTGTTTTCACAAATACATTATAATTTTATGATCAATTTGAAAAAATAACGAGCAAAAAAACTAAAAAATGGCGGAGATATAATTCGTCCAGTAGGAACCTTATTTTAAACTGGCAGACGAAATATCTCGAGATCTACTCAAACGTTTTTGATTAAATTTATACCTCACATTCTTCATAATATTATCGAGGGTGTAGCATAGGATTTTTTTGATTGGATGTAGCGTTCATTTTTTATTCATTTTTATAACTCAATATTTTGGTAAAAATCAGTTTCTTTAAACAGCTGTTGTTTCTACAACAAAAAATATGAAAAAGTCCCTACACTACACTTTAGCTGTTAGCTTTCTTTACAAGAAAGTTTAATTTTTTTATTTTTCAGACGATGTCTGATAGAGAAAAACATTCCACAATCAGCAAGTATTTTCAAAAGCCGGTCCACTAGACGACTTATGTGTCCGCTATTAAAAAAAATGATTCGTTTTTTTTATTTCTTCATAAAAATATAATGTATTTGTGAAAAATAAAAATTATTTTATAAATTCAATAGTCCCATTAAAAAAAATTGTATGTCTGTTTTTCCGAGCGCCAAGGTGGTGTAACGCCTTAAAAGCATTTTCTCAAAGTTACTTTATCAAAATCGATGACAAAATTTTGAAAGCTTCTTTTATACATCAAGAAGCAGTGCTTGAACTAAAGAATTTTCTTTCCGATGCATAGTTTTTTTTTAACGAAAATAGAGAGTTTTTTTTCACTAAAAATCGTTATTTTCACTTTTGACTGCGGTCGAAATTTTACATGCAGCCTTAAAAGAAGCAAAATAACAATGTGTTCGATTTTTCGTCATAGTAACATTTCCGTAAGACTGCCTCAATCAGTAAGAAGAATAAAGCATAAAACAGCTGAGCTTCAAAAGATTCGGTGTGATGTAAGGTTAGTGGCTCAACGAAAAGCGACCGATTTTCCCGCAGAGGAAGCTCTTTGAATCAGAAATGTTTCTTTCTTTTTTAATACCGTGCACGTGACCAGCCTATGATGAATTCAGATATTCTTTTTGTTCTCTATAGAAAAAAGGGAGATATGAAATTTGTTCGTCTACTAACTCGCTGGTAGCTGATGAGTGTTGGACTCGTTACTCTCGTTGCTGTGGAAGCTCGACGAGTCCGGGACCTCGCTGCCAGGCACTTCCGTGATGTTAGGAAGAGGGTTCTGACTCGGTCTGACCCAGTCTGAACAGTCCCAGTGATACCCTAAAACCGTTGCAGACAACGAACGTCAATTTGACAATGAGGTACATGCGTTAGATTTGTTTTTTTTGCTTCATTTCATTGGCTACGGTGTTCGGCACCGTGTTACTTTGGTACAAGCAATCCGTGTCACTTCTTGAAACATCAATATGTTCTTGAAACATCAATAAAAATACTGTCAAAAAATGGATGGTAAAAATATTTTTTGTTTTTTTATCAAGCCCGAAAAGACGCCCCAAATTTAAGCGTCCAGGCTAGAATACCCCCTTAATTGTTGATTTTTCAAAAGAGATATCAGGTTCTGTATGGTGATTCTGTAATACATCTCCCAAAGTTAATACAAAATACCTCAAACCTCCATTATAACTCTATTCCAAATTTAATTCGACGCACGATACTTAACTCGCGAGGACCATATGTAATTCCTAAAAAGGGACGATCGACAAAATAGGCGAATCAATATCAACGAGAATAATATGAAGCTTCCACGAACGAGTTCTCACGCAGTACCCGAGGAGCGATCCGAAATGTTTGAGAATTGTTTTCCAACACTCTTTCCAAGCATTTATTTTCGACTATTTGAATGACATCGAGTGTCCACCATTGAAATTTTGGCATATTTTTCTCGATAAAAAAGAAAACAGCTTCCTCTACAAGATAAAAAAATTAGCAACAAGTACATTCTTATTTTTCATTCCAAGCAACAAGGGAAGAGCATTTTCCATTGGCTGCGTTCAAATAAGCGATAAAGAATTTACTCGCTGGGTATGTCTACAGAGCATAACAAAATGCACGCCCGAGAATAAGAATCCTTCAGCACAGACTAAGCGACCCTTGAAATAATATAAAGAAAGATAGATAAATGAGTAAAAAGAGAGAGAGGGAGAGAGAGAGAGAGAGAGACAGAGAAAGAGAAAGAGAGAGAGAGATGAAGGCTTGTCCATCGACTTACCACCGACGATGCGAGGATCATCCTCGATGGACGATAGGGAGGCAACGGATGTCCCACCTCCGTGAGGAGTCCGCCGGGTAGAATTTAGTAGAAGTCCTCCAGTGGTCAGCTCTGGTACCACTGGACTCGCTCGTTTCAGGTCTGTTAGTACACACACGGACGAGACAGAGCCGGTTGTTAATTAATTCAATATCACTACGCGTGTGCCCAAGGCCAGACGGCACGTCTATTTATCTATATATGTATATATATATATATATATATATATATATATATATATATATGTATGTATATATATATATACAAGACATGACAAATCAGTGGCGGATTGAAATGCAAGAGTATAAAAAATCGCAGTAGGTGAAAGTATCATGAAAAAAAACACGGAAAAAAGAAGCTATGTAACAGGCGCCGAGACCCGTACGAGGCATGCTGCAAGCGAGAAATAAACTCAAACAAAAGTATACGAAAAAGCTTGGTTGAGCTCGTGTGATGGTATTCATATATATATGCATATATGTATATATGTAAGTATACACAAACACACACGCATACATATATACACGTATATAGGATCGTTTTTTTTTATCTGGACCGAGGTTGTATCTTCTAACCCTCTTCTCCGTCATTTGGCGGGTTTTTTTTCATCGTTCTCCCCGTCCCGAGAGATTGTCCCTTACGCATTTGTTCATTTTTTTGTTGTTTGTTTTTTTTCTCCGAACTTACCGTTCTTAATTTTGGCCGTATCGGTGATAAAAGATGCCAGATGCATTTGTTCCTGCCACATGGGTTTGTGAAGACTGTCCGTGTCGCTTCCCGTGGCGTTACCACCGACCGGATTACCGATAGTCAATGTTCCGGCTGGCACCGGGGTACTCCGATTGAGATTTCTTAGATAATCGGGCGGAAAATTTTCGAGCTCGTCACCGGCGCTCCCGTAGCTTCGCAGTGTGTCGAGATTGTTGAGAGCGACCGCCGCGGCGTTTCCATAATTAGCCGGCTCGTTGTTCGAGCTCGGTGTATAGGAAGCGGGTCGGGGAGGACATTGGGGAGGTTCTCTCTGCAATTTAAATCACACGGCACTCTCGTCATAATCGCGAACAGATGAAAAAAAAAAAACAACGAGGAAAAGTCCCGGGCAACTTCTGTTATATGCCCAGGAGGTTGTTGATTTCTTCGGCTCTTTCGGCGCCGTTTTCTCAAAATTATTGCCCGTCTTCGCGGGCGCATCGCTTTACGCTCGCTGAGAGGGAATCCTCGCGCCGATCGGCGCGTCATCGGCGAAATAAACGTGGGTGAATGCGACGACGCGATATGAACGCAAAGTAAAAAAAGGAAATGTGAAATCAAACAACACGCTATAAAAAAGAAATTAGAAGTAATAACGAAAAAGAAAAAAAATGTAAAAAAAATGTTTAAAAACAACAAAAAACGCACACAAAAATCGTATAAATTCATGCCGCAAGTGAACAGAGAACACTAAAGACATCAGCGTTTAGGAGCACTTGGTGCAAACAATAAAGGAAGATAAAGTATCCTCGTTTACCTGTATAACTTCGAGATTGCTCAATTTGGAGCTCCGCTTGAACTCGTGCTCGTGTGGTCTCGCTGAGTTCAGCACAATCTGCTTTCTCGTCTCGTTGTTGATGTTATTGGCTCGCGCGCGTGTTCGTTTCAAGCGTATCTTGCGATAGCATAAGAAGACGATAATGAGTAATAGATTGGCCACTAGGGCGACGCCGATCCAGACGAGTTGTTCCCAGGTGATGTTGAACGGATCGGATATGATGGGAGTCGAGTAGACGGGATTGGCGCAATTGACACCAGTCATGTTTGGCGGACACGTGCACCGATAGCTGCCGATCTCGTTGACGCAAGTTGCGCCGTTAGCGCATGGATTGCTCTCGCACTCGTTGACGTCGAGCTCGCAACGATCGCCGGTGTAGCCATGACACTTGCAGATTGGTCCGCTGTTGCCCTCCTCGCATATGCCACCGTGTGTGCAGGGATTGGTGCCGCAGTAACGTCCGAACTGGCAGCGTTTGCCGGTGAGGCTCGCGTCGATGCATTCGCAGGTGAAGTCTCCACCACCGCCTGGCACAACTTTGCATCTACCGCCGTAGAGGCAAGGCGACGAGGCGCAAGGATCATTGTCGATCTCGCAAGTCATGCCGGTGAAACGACCGTGACACTGGCACTCGTAGATCTGCTGTTGTCGCTCGTCGTCGTTGATCTCGCGGCAGGTACCACCGTTTTGGCAGGGCTGGGAACCGCATACACCAGGTGGCACGAGGATCGTCGCGGTGTCGCAGCTAAACGCGACATTGGCGAAGAGCTTGAGAACGGCGACGCTACTGGCACCGCTCATGTGGAGGGGCACCGAGACACGAGCTATTCTCACGTCGTCCATGCAACCGTGAAAGCCACGTTGCACGTCCTCAAAGCCCAGAATCGTCGGATGTTGCTTGACCTCAGCGCCCAGATAGAGGTCATCCGATTGAAGATTTAATATGTCGTTTATGCCAGGCGCCGAGCCGTGCGCCACGTGTTTACCGTCGACCGTCAAACGCGCGCTGTTGCTCTCACGCTCCAATTGAATCTCGTGCCACTGTCCGTCGCTTACGTAAACGCTGCTGACCCGCACGAGGCCCTCGCCACTGCCCAAATCGAATTTGTACTGAGCAACACCGTTCACAATCTCGAGCACGTTGTAGTCGATCTTTCCTGTGGCGTACATAAGATTTCCCGTCGGCTGGACCGTTCTCACTCGCAACGAGAGACTCAAACGATCCTCGATCGTCTCGCGTAACTTGCTCGCGTCGATCCTGTAACGAGCGTAACTCTTGCCGCTGAAAGATATCGGATTGCGCGGTATGTAGCACGACTCGTCGTGACACTTGGATATGTCGATGTCACAGATCTGACCGGCAAAACCCTCCGGGCACTGGCACGTGTAGCCTTGGACCGAGGAATCAGGCACGCATACCTTGAACTGTGGACAAGGATCGGTCGCGCACTCGTTCACCACGATCTCACAGTGATTGCCGGCGTAGCCCTCTTTACAGGTACACTCGATCTTGTGACGATGACGGGGCGATACGAAACTCATGACGTCCGTTGATACCGGTGTTATCGTTGCTTGATCGAGAATTATACGATCGAGACAATCACCGTAAACGCAGTAACCCTTGTTGCACTTGTGACGAACGATTTCCTCGACCACGAGTTTCGTCGATTCTTCGAGTTCTTCGATGTGCTGGTTAAGCGCTTCGCGTATACTGTCGGATGTGTGAAAACCCGTGGTTGGTCCCAATGAAGATGCGCTCTTTCTCACGGCGAACAAAAGATCGAGATCGTTGTGAACGATCTGACGCGTTGCACGTGATTTTATCAGATTTACGGAATCGTCGCTCGACGCTTGTACGCTTATCACGACGATGTCCTTGAGTCTGCAATTCATGGCGTTACGTACCGTACGTACGAAACCCTTGCGATGACTGAGAATAAAATCATCCGGGCTCACCTCACGGAAGCGCACGATCACCGAATTCGCGAGCATCTTTTCCGTTATTAGATCAACGTTTACCTTGATCGTGGCGTAAGACGTGAATTTACCGTCGGTGGCGCTGACGTTGACACGATACTCGCCTACGTCGAGCCGCGGCAGTGCAACGAGGCTACCGTCGTTCGCTTCGATCTTGAACAGATCGACGTTTGGATGCGGCGTAGCTGGTACGAGCGCGAATCGCAAAGTGTCGTACTGATCGCGGTCGCTTGCGTGGACACGGCCAATAGTACCACCCGGATACTCGTCGAGGTAAGAATTCACGATTACCTCGAGGGGCGTTATAACAGGCGGATATTGCGACTCCTCGATGACCTTGACGATCACCCAAGCATCCGAGTAGAGCGGTGGACTGCCGTTGTCGAAGACTCGTATGTGAAGTACGTACCTGTCGCGTACGCGACTGTTGAACTTCATCGCGGTGCGCAGCGAGCCGTCTTGCTCTAAACGGAAAGCGTCGTTCTCGTTGCCCGAACGGAAGTCGAATGTGTAAGGCTCGGCGTTCGGCACGGTGTCCGCGTCCGTCACCGCGAATTTAAGGATCGCGTGACCCGGCGGTTTGTCCTCTTGCACGACCGCGGTGTAGTTTGACTGCGAGAACAACGGCGGATTATCGTTTGCATCCAGGATCTCGATGTCGAGCATTACGAAGCTCTGGAGCATCGGTTGGCCACCGTCGCGCGCGTGAATTTCCAAAACGTAGCTCGATATTGTCTCCCGATCGAGGCCGATCGCCAATGATATTGCGCCGGTTTTTTCGTCTATGAAGAATTGCTTGAGTCTGTCACCACGCTCGATGTGATAAGTCACCACGCCGTTTTCCTCGCTGTCCAGATCATTTGCGAAAACACGCGCGACGCGTTCACCGATTTTCGCGTCTTCGCGTATCGCAGCGCGATAGGAGACTTCGTTGAAGATTGGCGCGTTGTCGTTGCAATCGGTCACCGTCACGTTTACCGACGCGTGATTACTTAGTGGCGGTATGCCACCGTCGATCGCCTGTATCGTCAGGAAGTAATCACGCGCTCTCTCGTAATCCAATTGCTCGGCGATCTTGATGACACCGGTTTGCGCGTCGATCTGGAACTTCTTGTGCTCGTTACCACCAACTATCGAATAATAAACGTCTGCGTTTACACCCGTGTCCTTGGAGGTCGCTAGTACACGCGCGACTTCCGTACCGATCGCGTCGATTTCCGGCACCCGAGCGAAATAAAACTTGGACGTGAATTCCGGGGGATTGTCGTTTATGTCCTGTACGTTGACTATGAGAACGGCTACACTCGCCAATTGTGGTGAACCTTGATCGATCGCTTGGATCGTCACGTTGTACATTGCTTTGGTCTCGCGATCGAGAGGCTTGCCGAGGGTCACGATACCGCTTTCTGCAGCGATGATGAAATGGCCATCCGCCGAGTCGATGAACTCGTAACGGACTTTACGATTGATACCTATGTCGTCGTCGGTCGCGTGGACTTTCGTCACCAGCGTGCCTACCTCGACGTCCTCCGGTAGCGTTGCGCTGTACGCGTTCATCGTGAATTTCGGCGCGTTGTCGTTCAAATCGGAGACAAAAATTTCCAACTGTGATGAACATTCCCACACAGGCTTGTCGCGATCCTGCACGTGAGCTGTCAGCGAATATCTCGCGTGAGTCTCGCGATCCAATTGTCCAACAGTCTTAAGCACACCGGTATCCTTGTCCAGAGAGAATTTGTCGTTGTTATCACCGGTGAGATAAAAGCGTAGCTTCGCATTTGGCTCGTCGTCGTAATCGGTTGCCAAAACCGTGAGCACGAAAGTACCCGGGTGCGAGCCCTCGGAGAGTAACTCGCGATAACGATAACGCAGACAGTAGGGTGGATTGTCGTTAACGTCGAGTATCTCTACGCTGACCTTCGTGTCGAAGACATATTTACCGTCGGTCCCGACAACGTTCAACTCGTAACGATCTATCGTCTCGCGGTCTAGAGGCTTCGCTACGTAAACCTCGCCGGTCGAACGAACTTGAAACTGAGATCTCGAGTCGCCCGATGTTATGTAAAATTCCACGGGCGTATCGAGATCGGTGTCGCGATCCACAGTCGCTAATTTGACTACGACGGTACCCGGTAACGCGTCTTCGTTGACACTAGCCACGTATCGATCCTCGACGAATGCCGGGGCGTTGTCGTTGTAATCCTTGAGCTTAACGTTTACCGCCGTTCTCGCGAAGTGCTTAGGATTGCCGTTGTCGGTCGCGACTATTTGAAACTTGTACTCGGCTTGTTTCTCCTTGTCGAGCTGCACGAGGGTCGACAACCAGCCGGTATAAGCGTCCACGGTGAAGACGTTCGCTAGCTCACCAATGTCCGTGCCAAAGGAGTAACGCACCTCGCCGTTGCTCCCTAGATCCTCGTCGTGAGCCGTCACCTTGAGTATCGTTGTGCCCTCCTCCACGTTCTCCGCCACGTACGTCACGTAAGGATTGCTCTCGAATTTTGGTGGATGATCGTTCTCGTCGAGCACCTGGAGGGATATCTCCGCAAGCGCCGTCAATGCCGGACTCGAATCCGTCTCGGCGAGCACCGCTATCAAATGATTGTCCTTGATCTCACGATCCAGAGGACGCGCCAGTGTTATGTGACCGCTCGTATCGACCGAGAACATCGGAGCGTCGTCGTCGACCGACACCAATCGATATTTCACCGTTGAATTCGTCACTGTTTTCACCTTCGTTATCGGATTGCCGACTGGTGACGCTTCCCGCATGAAGAACTTCACCTCCTTGCGCTCGAAGAGCGGAGGAACTTCTTGGGGCGACATTATGTAAACACTTATCGGCACCTCAACGCGGTGCGGTTTCAGGCCTCGATCAGTCGCTCGGATGAAGAATTCAAAGAGTTGATTTTCTGAAACCCAATATCGCGCGACTCATCAGTTATGCAGAATAGATACAATCGATACATATTCGTATCAAGAGTCAACCCGAAAAATATGACGTTGAAGTTTGCTTCGTTATAATGCAATTATTTTTTTGTTTGTTCATTTATTCATTTTTATCATTGCCTAAAGCCTTTTCTTTGCAAATTAGGGTCGTGAATTACTTATAAGAATACGTGCAAACGTTTGAGGGATTTTCACAGTCTAAAACGGCAAAAAAATATTTGAACAATTACAAAGGATTGAGTTTCGTTGCATTGCAACGATGCAAACTTCAACGTAATAAAAAAAACGGGGTGTTTGTTGAATGGAATGATTCCTTCCGTAGAGGGCCGTATTTCGTGGGCGTATAAGTCAGAGCTCTATCGAATCATCAATAGATTACAGCGGCGCTTAATAAAAAAAGTTACAATCAATCATTATACCCAACGATGAATTGGTATGAAAATATTTACATAAATTTCGTCGGTTTAAACATCTTTACATGTTCTCTGAAAAGTCGCAGTTACGAAAATTCTTGTGCTAGTCACATTTTTATAAGTTCTATGATTAATGTTTTCTTTAACCATTCGGTGACCCCCTTTTTCATTGTCGTTATGGAATCTTCAGAATTTGTTAAATGCTTAGCGCAGTTTATATCAGACATCTAGAGTTATTTAGTTCATAAATTATTAGGTAGAATGTTGCCAGTATGTCATCTCCATAAAGTACTGCATAAATTAGACGATTTTTAAAGTCGTCTTTTCTTTGCTAAACGTTCAGTAACTTGGCTTGAATTTTTATCAGTATACTGAAATGTATTTGTACTTAATTGTAGTCGAAAATCAGTTAATTGTTGAATATTCGGGTTCGTAAAAGGAATACCTTAAACTTTTCGAGTTATTTTCGCGATACGCGTTAGTATTTTATTTTTTTATTATTGAATAGGGAATAAGTGGAACCTTTATCGTGAAAACGGACTTTAGGATCTTCGTGAATTTTAAAAATCATGATCCGCAGGTTTACGCTTGTTCAGAGGGTCAAAAAACTATTATTTTCCTTTGAATTATACTTGAGGGTTCTGAAAAAGGGCACTTAACATTGGCAATACCAAATACCACGAAATTTATCTAGACCGGAAATTAAAAACTGAGATACTAAACAACAGTACCATAAACTTGACCATTCTTACCCCATGGAACGGCACTTTTCGTTAAGAAAAGAGCACCGGTGATTGGATTTATTCCAAAGAGATTATTCGTCTCCGAGTTCGGTAGCTCGAAGATAGAATATTCGATTTTGGCGGCTTCGTCCTCGTCGTCGTCGTGCGCTCTCACCCTCATAAAGGGCGAGTTTATCGTTAAGTTGCTGTGAATCGAAGCTTTGTACTCGCGAACGAGGAATACAGGTGGATTGTCGTTCTCATCGCCGACTTTTACGCGTACTACGACGAAGCCGGATCTTCCACCGGCGTCGGTCGCCATTACCGGGATTTCGTAGAGTTTCCGTGCCTCGCGGTTAAGTTTCTTCTTGGTGACGATCTCACCGGTAACTCGATTGATGTCGAAGGTCTCGCGCATCAGCGTGGACGGTATGGAGTAAAGTACCGTGCCGTATTCGCCGAAATCATCGTCAGTTGCCAAAACACTCGTGACCAATCGACCGGGCAGTTGATTCTCCATCACGGTAACCTCGACCAGAGGATTCGGGAATTTCGGATTGTGCCGATTCGCCGGCAATATCTCGATCTTGACTCTCGTGAAACTCGTGTAAACGCCGTCTGTCACCGAAACGTTCAACATACGAAGCTTTTGCTCGCCAAAATTTTGCATGTTTATCAACGATATTATGCCGGTGTTCTGGTCGATGTTGTAAGTCTGCTGATCGTTGCCACCGACTATCGTGTAAGTCAACTTGTCGTCGACGTAATCGGGATCACTCGCCGAGACCACCGTAACGAATTGACCACGTTCCGCGTGCTCCGACAAAAAACACGTGTACGAGGGTTGCTCGAATTTCGGCGGATTGTCGTTCATGTCGACCACGCTGACCCACACGTGGGCCGTGCTCGACAAACTCGGCACACCACGATCCATCGCCAACACCGTGAAATGATGAGAATCGTGGCTCTCGTGATCAAGTGAACGCTTCAGAAAAATTACACCCTCCTCCGGATCAATGTGAAACAATTCGTGACTGTTCTCCGTGTCGTTTTGGATCGCGTAACGCACTTGCTGATTTATACCTGTGACAATTCAGAACGGAAAATCAATTTTCGAATCATGTTTTGCATTTTTCTCGTTCATTTTTGAATGAATGAGAAAATGACAACGTTTTGGAACTTTTGCAACGTGATTTGAATCTAAAAGAAAAAGAAAAAACTTCCTCCCGTACAAAGCTTTTTGTTTGAAGAAGAGAAAATAGGAATAGAATGAACCTACCGGTATCGTTATCCCTTGAGCCAACTTTGAGTATCGATGTCCCGAAGGAAGCGGCTTCTGAGACCGATATGTTGTACGAATCTTGCGTAAACTCGGGCGGGCAATCGTTAACGTCGAGAACGAGAATGCTGACGAGGACTTCGGCGTAAACACCTGACACGCTGTCCGTAGCTCTCACCGTCAATTCGTACTGCTTCTTTTGCTCATAATCCAGTTCATCCACCACATAGATTACACCTAATTTATTGAAGAGAATGTTGTAGACCCAAAGCGCTATCCAGCTGTAGCAACGACCAATCCGATTTTTCTCTATTGACTTTACTTTTTTTTCCTTTTTTTTTCATTGCAAAACCATTTCGCTGCTCTGCGATATTCGTGTTGAAAATTTCTTTATTGTTGCGATCAATCGAATCGGATTCGTCGATACCGAGAGACACTAATGAATGCAGTCGTGTGATAAAAATGTACGTGTCTATACAAAAACTGCGCAAAATTCGCGAATGAGTGATTGTGATCGATATATGAATGCCCGAAATTTCAATTCGATGGGTGGGAAACAGACGGATATGCATGCAGTGAAAAAAAAGAGGGGTTTCAAAACTTGGTTTACGGAGAATTTCGTTTTTTTTTCTTTCGCATGGAATGGAAGTCATCGAGTTTTAAAAAATCGTTTTTACACGATGTAAATACCGAACGCGATGGAGGAGTAACGATGTTTGCTCTATGGCTACGTTTGGAGAGAGTGGCGCAAAAAAAATCCACATGGAACGTATTCACGAGGTGCAGAGTGCCCCAGTAGAGTGCAATTGTCATTGGAAAAAATCTCGCGATGTTGACAGCACGTAAAGAATAATTATTGTTAATTAAGGTTTACAAGGGTCACTAGTGAAACGTTTTGAGCCATCGGTTATTTTTTTGTCACAATGAAAACCAATAAACAACGCTGAATCGTCCGTCAATTAATATCCGAGTTTCCAAACCGAGCCAAGAATATAGACACATACAGCAATGGAAATCGATTATGCAAAAAAAAACAATCTTCAATGCAACTCTCAAAACTTTACGCCCGCGATTCTATTTTACATTCATATTCTATACAAAAATACCCCCATTTAATTTTCTCCGATAAAGAATTGATGAGCTATCAATACTCGACGTAAGAGTGGGCAAAATTTCCTCGTCGATGAAAGAGAACAGAATCGATCCTATACAACGGTAAACCGTAAGTTATAAATACTTTTTTTTTAAATTCTTCAACCGACATTTCTGCTATTATTATTACTATTATTATTTTAACTTCGCGTTCCGAGAATCCTTGACACGAATTAAATTCCCATAGAATCCAACATTTTGTTGCCATTGAATTTTTTATTACCGACAGAGGGACTTTACGCCTCGTTTCAACGAGATTACAAAACGGAAAAATAGTGGAAACTCGTGACGAATGGAATTTCATGTAGTGGAACAATGTGAGCGGTGGTTTTCCAGATGCGGTCGAGTGTTAGGATCGATAGTTTTCCAAATAGCACTTTGATCCGTTAGTTTGAGAGAGTTAAATCTACGTGAGTAAGGATTACATGCGGAGCGTGCTTGCACGAATGAAAATTGCTTTGCCCGAAATCAAAATAAATACATACACATACATATATGTAAAAAGAAAAATAAAATATAATCCGCGAAGCATATTTACACTACGCTTAGTTCAACAATGGCAAATGTGCGCAATAAATTCGTGGATATGTTTTTTTTTTTCATTGATAAAAAATATATATGTAAATGATTTAGTCAAACCACTCGACTATCGAGGGACGAACGAGCTTTCAATTGATATTTGTTACAACGAAAAAAGAAATAAAATTAAAAAGGACAGGGCAAATATCAGTGACAGAGCAAATTGAAAGCTCGTTCGTGCCCGCGATTTTTTCCCCTCTCTTTCGTTTGTGCCCTCGAACTCGTGCATACACAGCAATGCGAACTATATAGCTATGGATGTAATAAAACAGCGACACAGCAGGCCGATATGTCTAGTTTTTTTTGTTTGTTTGAACTGTTTGTTTGTTTGTTTTTATACTCACAAGGACCATTGTTATTGTCGGGGGCTGCGAAACAGGGAGATACAATAAAACTTTAATTTCTAATGTCTCAATCAAGCATTATCGGAGGATCGTGGTGGGAACAAATTTTACGTAGTGTCAGGGACGGGTTTCGCAGTTTGCTTTTATTTTTAATTTTATTTTTTCACAGTTCAGTGTACGAAATAAAAGTACTTTCAAAGTACTTGCACGATTAGCAATTCTGAGGATAAAACTCGTCGTTAACCAGGGCCCAGCTGCAGGATATAAATTCAGGGTATTGCGAGGTGGAAAGGAAAAAAAAACGATGTACGCAAGCGGTTTTCCATCTTAAGACAATTCTGGTCTGGAATTAATTCTGGGCACTTTTAAACGTTTTGAAAATTCGTATTTTGTAATGTTTTAGAAAAAAAAATCACATTTACGAAACTAATAGTGTGTAAATATTAAGTAGAAACATAGATTAAAGAAAAAACATTACAGTATTATTTCGGCATAGCAAGATATACATTTTCTACGTGAATATTTTTTGAAAACTCATTTCTATTATATGTCCAGAATTAATTCCACTAGTTTATGTAGTAGAGCATTGAAAATTATTAGATATGTATTTTTTTAATGGGGAAAAAATTATTCGAGTGTTGAAACCACTCCTAGAGTGAAACACGTCAAGGGTTGATTTTCTAGTTTTCAACCGCAGATAGTCTACCGATTTCAGCAAAAAAAAATGAAGAATTCTTTTCGTACCACATTGTCAGAAATGCACTATGAGTACATTGGAAAAAAACAATCAATAATGGATGGACCACCCCTTTATTTTTCTTTCTCTCGACCCATATTTAAACGAGGTGCATCAAGTTGAATGAAAAGGTGAATATTTTGAAGGGTGTTCGATGAAAAATCCCCGCTTCGAAGCGAATCGAATTTTGAAGTATGTCGATTTTAGCTTTTGATCCGTAAATTCGATTCTATTTTTGTATTTTGCGAGTGTTCGTAAATGTAACATTCATTGAAAAAAAACGTAGGTCCGAACGCAAGCTCTGCTGCGACGTAAATGAATTTTTCAATTGCAGCAACACCGTACCTCGAATGGGCTCGCGATGGATCGCCTCATATGTACATCGGCCATTATCAAGGCAAAGCTTTAAAAGGATTCACTACTGGGACACAAGAAAAAAAAACACCAATTTAATTCACGTTTTTTTAAAAGCAACACATACTAATATACTATTGACACGATGAATTAAAGACGTGAACGAGGACCGCCTTCCGGTCATGTTAAACTACCGTTCAAATTTTTTCTCTCGTTTTAATAATCGTCAATTAATTTCATAACGTAAGGATTCAATTATATCCGGTACACGGAAAAGATAATATGAATGGTGGATCGAGATAACGATACCTTGTATCATTTTGTTAAACAATTCATTCCGCCTCGTTCGACAGCATAACTAATCGATAATGAATATGAAAATAAATGTAATCGGATTTTTTATTCTTTTCCATGTGAAACAGAGGGGTGCAACCCTCATTGTGAAAATGGCGACGAATTATTTTGTTGCTTTTCCTGCCAGAAGGAAAGGGTGTGGGAGATCGGTAAGGAAAATCATTTCAGCCACGTGTCAGGGTAAAAAAAATACTGACGTAATTGAAACATCGGAACTTTAGCTTTTTGTTCTTTTTAGCTGAACGTAATTTATAAATATCAACGGGCACTGAATGACGCGGAAACTGAGCCGACAACCTATTCACAATATTATCGCAAAAAAACGGTACGTATAAAAATTTACGGATAGCTTGCAAGAGACCGAACAGATTCGCGTTAGCTTCCGATTCTTTTTTACAATTGCAAATACAATTTTTGTAAAAATGTATTTGTCGTTGAAGAATTTCATACGGAGCATATAAGATACTTATGGGAATAAAAGGTTGCCCTTACCGGTATTAAAGTCGAGGGCAAACTCCTCGAAGTCGTTGCCCTTGGTGATGCTGTAGATAAGTTTACGGCCGAGCGGCGATTGAGCTTGGATTGAGAGCCCAAGGGGTGAATGTACCTCCATACTCTCGAGAACACTGTCCGTGTAAAATTGTTTGTCGAATACGGGCATCGAACGATCGATCACTTTTACGTTGACGGGGACCTCAATCGAGCACGGTGTTTGACCTGAAAATTTTCGAGAAATGTTTTGCGGATTAATATCACAGCGAGATCGATGGAGGTTGTGAAAATATTGTGAGCGAAGAAAAATCTCTGAAATGGCTCTGATCGGCTCTGACGACAAAAAAATACTGGGCATCAGTGAAATTGGAAATAAAATATGGAAATTGTTTATCCCCGAGTTATTTCTGACTCACCGCCGTCGTACGCTGCGATCGTCAATTGATATTCACGATTGTGTCCCTCGAGATTTTGCTTCAGCGATATTTCGCCCGTTTTTCTGCAGACCTTGAACAATTCCCCGTGTCCTTTTTTCAACTCGTATCTCACCTCGCCGTTGTCGCCGCTGTCCATATCGATGGCGTGGACCTGATTTTATTTATTTTTTTCCGTTATCGGGAACAAAGAGATTAATAAAGTTTTTGTCACGCCACGAGCTTGGAAAGAGGATAAAAAAGCAGAGATAAAATTATAATCCTCCGATAGACTTTGGTCGAGGGCTTAGCCGAAGATCTTTCACTACTACCGGTGTTATCGTGGACGAGGATTTCCCGAGATTTTTTACACATTGAGATTACAGTTTTAGCAGTTAATCTTCGATAGATACCTCCCACTTTTTAATGGGTCTGCGTAAGCTTGAAATTTCAACAATATCATTTTTCATTGCATAGTTTTGCAGCCAAGGGTCATAACATTGATTTGCAACAAAAGTTGTGTAAAAATTCCAAAAAATTGGGCCAGCTGTGACGGTTTTTGTGGCGTGCCAGATCGCCCACTGCACCACACGCTACCCTTACTACATTTTTCTTATTTTACGTTTTTTCATCGTGTAAGCGAGCCTCGGGTCTATAAAGAAAGTGTAGAAAGTTCGCGTAGCCGAGAATAGTATTAACCTTTGAAATGACGTCGCCTTTCTGAGCTTCGATCGAGACAACCGCGTAATACGGAAGATTGACGAACATGGGACAATTATCGTTGATGTCGAGTATCGTTACGTTGACGATAACGTGAGCGACGCGGGGTTTTTCTCTCTCGTTCGTTTGACTCTTGGCCTCGACGATGAGCTCATAATTGTCGGAGACCTCGCGATCGAAACGTATCCCGGTGGTTCTTACGGCGCCCGACGTTGCCCCAATAACGAACATCTCCGTTGGATTAAGGATACGAAAGACAATGTGCTCGTTGAGGGCGCTCCCGAGGACATTGACAACCGCAACGGTAGTTATCCTTGTGGAATTTTCCACTATAGTGCCCGTGTAAACGGTCTCCTGGAAAACGAGGCCTGAATTTTCCGATTTCTCGACGTTCACGTTTATCTGCGCGATGCTCGAGTATTTTCCATCGGACACGCGCACGTGGAGTACATAATGTTTTTTCAATTGTTCTGGATTCAGAACCGTGACGAAACCCGTTTGAGAATCAATTTCGAACGTGACGTCCTTGTTTCCGTCGATTATGTCGTACCGCAGTGCAGTGCCCTCGGTAGTGTCCGGATCAACGGCACTAACGCGAATAACTGCAACGTTTTTGTATGTCGGCAACAGAAGAGTAGTGTTGTAATCGTTTTGCAAGAATTTGGGAGGACAATCGTTGACGTCGGTCACGGTAATGACGACTTTTGCGGTAGTTTCCGATGATAATTTTGGTTTTCCGAGATCGGAAACTTTCACGTGAAAGACAAAAGTAGGCACGGTCTCGTGATCGGGTATCATTACGGTTCTGATGGCACCCGTGCTCGAATCAATGTGAAAGTATTTCCTCGGTAGATCCTCGACGATGTCGTAATTCAAGAGTGCGTTCAACTCGGAATCGGCATCCTCGGCTTTTATGACGAGAGGCTTGCTCGAATTCGTCAGAACGAACGAGCCGTTTTTAACGCCCTCGCTTATCTCACCGCTGTATAGAGCCTGAAGAAATCTCGGCGCATTGTCGTTACGATCGAGCACGTGGACAATCACGTTGCAGAGTGCCGTCGAGCCGGCCATGTTGGTGGCCGATACGGTGAGATTGTAAAATTTCAATTTCTCGTAGTCCAATGGATTCTTCGTTACGATGACGCCTGTGCTTGGATTAATAAAGAACGCGTCGTCTCGGTTGCCACGCACAAGCTCGAATTGTAGTGACGAGGTGCTGCGTGCCTCGACGTGTTTTACGTAAGCGCCGATCTGTTGATTCTCGTAAATTTCAGCTGCCATTTCGCGTTCGATGAATCGAGGCGGCGCGTTGTCGGCCATAGTCACCATTACGTGTACGGGTACGGTACTGGACAGTGGTGGTGTACCGTGATCGGTAGCTTTCACGAGTAATATGTATTCGGACGTCGAGCCGAGATCGAGCTCCCGAGCGACTCGGACGTAGCCGAGGTCTTTGTCGATCGTGAAAACATTGCCGACGTTACCCGACGTTATCGTGTACGTTATTCTCGCGTTGTCACCGCGATCACGATCGATCGCGTAAACTTGCACGATCGCGGTACCGATCGCCGATGTCTCGTAAACTTTGCCCTGTATTATTTCACTGATGAATTCAGGCGTGTGATCGTTGTGATCATGTACGGTGACGATGACCCGCGCGTAATTACGCTTCGCCGGTGTTCCCTGATCTCGCACCATCACCGTCAACACGTGTTCCTCGATCGCCTCCCGATCCAAATAATCGTTCAGCGTTATCGTACCCGTCACCGAATCAACGTGAAATATTCTCAATGTTTCCTGCGATTGCGCCGCGTGAAGACTGTAGAAAACCTTCTTGTCCTCGTCCTCGTCGGTCGCGTGAAGCTGCAAAACCGTCTCGCCCTTTTCCACGTTTTCCGATATTTCCACACGATACGAGGACTCGGTGAACTCCGGCCTGTGATCGTTTATGTCGATCACGTTGACGAACAACTGCGTTCGCACCACGTGGCTACCGTCGCTCACCTCGATCGTCAGGTTGTAAAAGTTTTGCGCCTCCCAATCGAGCTTCTTCGCCAACAGAACGTTGCCGTTGTCACGACCGATGAAGAACTCGTCCCGCTTGTCACCTTCTGAAGTAGCATCCCCACCGGAAACGAGAACACGATTCAACTCAGAGAGATTTTTATATGCGAATGGCTCGAAGGTCCCAGAGGAGCGGCGGTACTTTAGTAAATTAATGCTTCTTACCAGCATTCGTTCATGTTGAGTCATCGAAACGATGCTGGTAAGTTCCCTAATTTACCATTTCATAAGGGAACTATAAAGCTGCTTTGTTGTTCCCCTATGAAATGCCAGCTCCGCTCGCTAGATTTCTAATCTCTTTGAGACGTTCTTCCAACGATCTTGTTACGAATTAACGGGTCACACCACCTTGAGATTTAAAAAAATCGATCTTCTTTTTCACTGGATCTATTTTTTACACTTTTGAGAATATTTCAAGCGTTTAAACATGTCAAAATTCCAATTATTACCGGAGTTATAGCAATGTGAAGCAGCAGCGGCAGAGAGTTATAACAATTTGAAGTGAGCGCGGCGGTGGACAAAAGATCTCCAGATCTAATCAATCAATTTTGATGAAATTTATACCATATATTCTTTATAATATTATCTATAATGGAGTGCAAGATTTTTTTTTCTTAGATGCTGCGTTCATTTTTTATTAAGTTTTAGAACTCAAAATTTTGGTAAAAATCAGAGTTTTTTTTTCAAAATAGCTGTCTCTTTTACAAAAAAAAAATGTTTTTCTGTTTAGCTATTACAAACTTTCTTTACAAGAAAATTTGTATTTTTTATTTCTTAGACGATGCCTGACAGAGAAAAAAATGTCACCATCGGCAAGGTTTTTCAAAAGAGGCTTCTACTAGACGACTTATATCTCCGTCATTCAAAAAATCTTTTTATTCGTTTTTTTTTTAATTTTCATAAAACTATAATGTATTTGTGAATTTTTTTTATATATTCAATAGTCGCGTCAAATCTTTTATTTATTTTTATAACTATTTTTCCGAAAGTCGAGGTGGTGTAACCTATTAAGGAGGCTTTCAATATCTGTTGCATGAGTGCAAACATATCACTTGACACAAGTCTTCTGAGGCTGACTCTCCCATAAGCCCTATGTTCGAAATCATAAGTTGAACAAATTGTATCTCTCTTACTTAGTCGTTGACCTTATCTGTTACTTTGCATACGTGCGATATGGGTACTTCATCTACGATATACTTGAAAATTATGTTTTTCTGAATGTGAGACGTTCACGACGAAGCCTCCTTGAATGGATTAAAAAAATAACGGATGCGCAAATACTCACCGACGATGTCGTACCAAAGAGTGTCGCCGTCCTTGTCGGTCGCTTGTACAAGGGCAACGAGAAAGCCAATTTCATCGCTTTCGGTAACTTCAGCAGTCTGATTGTTTATACGGAATATTGGTGGATTCTCAGACTCCTTTGGTGCCTCAACAACCTGAACGGACACTCGCGTCTGATGACTCCTCTGTGGTTCTCCATTATCGGCTGCTTTGATCTGCAAGAGACAATGGCGATGCGTCAACACGGTGGAATTGGATGAAAGTCTATTTCCACATACATATATATTGTATATATATATATATATATATATATATATATGTGTGTGTGTGTGTGTGTGTGTGTGCGTGTAAGTGGGTGTACGTGTATTAATTGGCGATATTTTCAGGGAAGATCAAAGGAACGATATTCCGCGTGTCTCCTGCTCTATTCTCACCATCATTTCGTATTCTTGGCCAGCCTCGAATCCACGCTGCGAGTAGACCATGCCGGTTGTCGGATGAATCTTGAACTTCCCCTTGCCCCGTCCGCCTTTTATGCTGTACTGAATTTTACCGTTCTCGCCGACATCCAGATCGCTCGCCAGGACCTGCCACAACATTCGAATCGTTAAGACCAGATCTCGTGAAGCTTTTTTCCACCTCTCAACGCACGACAGAGCCCAACCGACGCTTTGTTTTGTAAGTAAACTCATTCCTACAGAAATAGAGACGTTGAACGGTACATGCTGTTTTTTTTATACGGGCAATAATTAAACACGAGAAATGTTATTCCATTGGAGTTGAATTGATGAATACAGTGAAACTTGGTTTATAAGTTTTGCACTTATACCTTTTTATCGTTTATGAGTGAAATTTCTCTAGCCTCGGCCGATTCCGCTTGTCAAAAATGTAATAAAGCTTCATTTCCACGTTTCTCACTTATACATTTATCCCGTTATATACGTTGTTTAATTTTATTCCCAGGTTCCATTTCGAGGTCCGTTTTTTCTTCTCAATTATCCGTTAAGGGCTTACACTAGCTTGGCGCTTGGAAAAATAGGTATAGAAATTTCAAAAAATTTGACGCAACTATTGAATTTATAATATTATTTTTATTTTTCACAAATACATTATAGTTTTTTGAACAAATTTGAAAAAAAACTAATGGATTTTTTTTTAATGCCGGAAATATAAGTCATTTAGTCAGATCTTTTTTTCATAATGATGGGCAAAATATCTCGAGATCTACTCAACCGTTTTTTGATGTAATTTATACCATATATACTTTATAATATTATGTAAGATGTAGCATAGGTTTTTTTTTAAACAGCTGTCATTTCTACAAACAAAATGTAAAAAATGTTTTTCCAATGCTACAGTTTAGCTATTACCTTTCTTTACAAGGACATTTTTTTCTCATAAGACACCTGACAGGGAAATAAATTCCACCATCGGCAAGGATTTTCATAAGAGGTTCCTACTATACGACTTATATATCCGCCATTCAAACGTTTTTTTTAAATTTGCTTATAAAACTATAATGAATTTGTGAAAAAATATCGCTATTTATGCACCAATCGCCATTTTCTACGTTATTTCCATTCATACGTCATACTCGCTGTACCCCTTGGAAAACGTATAACTGAAGTTTCACTGTAGTTTAAAGAAATCTACCCCCCCCCCGGTCGTGCGTTCGAGGCTCGATCGTGAATAAACGAACAAACGAATATTCGTGACAAAGATTCGAATGGAATTCCCAATACCGTTTTCTCCACGTTTCTTTCTTCGTACTAGCGCAAGTTTTACGTGTCAGCTTTGACAATGAAGAACAAAAAAAAAAAATACATCGGAATGAGTGAAATCTGTAACGTTAGTAGCCCGCAGCCTGTGGCCCAAGTAAAAATTCACAAAGTACTAACAGTTATGGCACGCTTTCCTCCTTAACTTAGCTTCCACCCGGTAAAAATTCCGATGATGAAAAAAAAAAAAAAAACGAATAAAACCAAAATTACTGTTCGGGAACGAGAGCACAGTACGACGGGCGAGAGACGGAGATATCGAAATTGCGAGCTCCGCGGAGCGTAATCGAAAGAGAACGAGAAGTTTTTCATTCGCCTTGGAAAATAGTAAGGTACTTGGGATACTTTCGGGCTAACGCGGAAACGAGCGATTCGCCGTACAATCTTCTTGGACTTTTGCAGAGACATTGAATCATCGAGGAATTGAAACTCGTACGGTATTTTTCGCCGTATGGAGAGGTTCTTACGTATAATATCGCTAGACACAAACTTCTCTGCCAATTGTTCGAAATTTCAGGAGCGCGGGTGAGCAGAGAGTCTACGTTTTGTTATTACGTTGCGCATCAAGTTCCACATAGCTTTTCTCTCGATATTTCTCTCTCGGAACGTCGCATTCTCGACTTTACTTTCTATTTCTCCATCCCGCGTCGACTCGTCGTTATTTATCGAATGTTATAATACGAGCGATAAGTACCGAGATATACGCGTATACGCCGCGCAAACTTGTGCACAAGAGCAAATTTATTTTCTTATTTCGTAGCGTCTCATATATACGACCAACAAGCATCGTCATTCACATTCTCTCATGCGTCACATTAATGGGAAGGATGCAGTGTAAGCTACGGTAGATTGATTTTTCTTTTTTTTTTTTTCTTTTACATCTCTATCCGCCGAATAATCCGTATTACCTTGTACGGAGGTTCGAGCCACGAGGTAATAATCGAAATCAAAGTGAGACAAGATGTCGCTCGTGTGATATAGTTGAACTTTGTGATCGACACTTTTCCAAGGTGATCAAATGGCGTTGAAGTTTGCATCGTTGGAATGCAACGAAAGTTTTTTCTATCTTTCAATATCTTCATTTATATCATAATCTTTTTTTTTCTTCATTTATTGAGCCCGTAGATCTCTATTAAAAATAGGAAAAATCATTTGAGTAATATTCGTAACGCAAGTTAGTGAAAAAAAATTTTATCGTTCGTTGCGTTTCAACGATGTAAACTTCAACATCGCATGATCAAAACTATCTTATATTTTTGCGCTTCGAGGATAATATCCCGCAGCTACCGTCCTCGACGCAATTATTCTTACACTTTCAGCTTTATGCGCGATCCAAGGTGCAATGATAAATCAAGTAGTTTTTTTTTACAGTCTCGTTTGATGAGTTTTCAATGAGATCGCTTTTGCTCACAGCATTTTTCGGAATACAATTCTTTTTTTCGAGAGTAATTTGAAAAATCAGTTTTTTTTAAGGATTATTGAAAAAGTTATCTTTTTCGAGAATATTTTGGCGAATGATTGATTTTGAAAATGATTGAACTAATTATTTCTTTCGAAAGAACAAAGATATTTTAAGAATTATTTGAAATATGATTTCTTTCGAGACCAAAATAGTTACACGGCTCGAATATAATTATTTCCATTGCACCATAAATTTAAAATAAACCCTTGGGAGTCTGTCATAGATATAACGTGAGGCAAATTTAATCTCCCCATGATCCCTTGTGGATCGAAATTATTTACCACGCGATTCAATAAATCCTGTTTCTTCCGCTATTGAATAAAAATTAAGGTCAAGTAACACAATATCGATACACGAAAGATTCAATTGCGAAAATGCTTCCGCAATCTGAACCAGGTTGCTGACGACTCGGCTGTTATGTTCGATGTCATGTATAACTTTATTGTCCCTAAAATTCTTGAGATAAGTCGAGCGTGTCGCCGATGAATCTTAAAGGATATTTTTTTCCCCGATGTCGGTATATCCGATGAAAACTCAACTACGAAGTTTCCATAACTCCCCCTACATCTGTTTCGAGACAAAAAAAAACACTTTTCCCCAAGAAACTCCACTTGATCGTCCAGATTTTAATATCTTTATTTTTCTCGAAGACGATGCGGCTGGAAATTCGAGGTTCAACTATTATCAAGGGCACTCAGACCAAGAAAAAAAAAATAATAATCCAGACCCTCCAATATCCATCGATAAAACCTCCGGCCCTTCTTGTCATGTGCTCCCATCGAAACTTGGCGATATTGTCTAACGCGCTGTCTTCTCTTCTCGAAAGCTCGTCGAGTGTTCTGTATGGTTGTATTTCTATGCGTGTGTGTTGCGTGGCGAAATTAATAACGGGGCGAAATGGGAACATTCTTAGACTCCCGTCTCGCTCGTGCGACAAGATTTATAGCGTATAAATATATGCGTGTACACACAGATATATATATATATATATATATATATATATATATATATATATATACACGATGTAACACGAAACATTTAGGTAACGAAGGGGTTGCACATAGAGTCGCATACGCGCGGGCAATTAATAAAGGAGCACGTGAGAGAGGGGGGGGGGGTGGAAGCGAGAGAGGTTACAGGACACGGAGATAATTGAATATAGAAACAAGGATAACGGGGAGAACGCTGTGATGGGCAAATCGGTGGAATTATTAGTTGTGAATATACACGTAAAAGGAAGGCGCGAGATTTGTAGCGGGGATATAGAGATTCAACGAGCTGATTATAAATGCATGAGGTTTCCCTAACGGGCATTTACAAGGATACATGTAACATCAAGCTTTGTGCTAACTTATAATGACGAGTACAATAATTAATGCATAAATTATATAGTCATATACATATATTGTTGCACGTACAATATAATACAAAAAAAAGCGTTTGATATTATATTACGAATGTATATGGGATATAAAGAAAATTGGCAAGGGCACAAAACCCCGGGAAGCAAGTACACCCGCCCAGTTATCAACTCATACGCTTAGGTCATTAATAAATCAATCGATAATTTGATTAATATGCGGATCAATCATTGTTATGTGAGTATTATTAATATTATATTTGTTTAACGGTTGCTCTATTTTTATTTTTCTTTCATATGCAGCTTCTCTCATTCTCCCCCATTCTGCCTTGCTGTTTGTTTATTTCTTTTTTTTTTTTTTGTCTTTTAATTGACGTGCCGAGGTTTCCTTACCCTGAAGCAATGATCTCCTGACATGCTGTCGGGGCTAAATGTCTCCCAAGTGCCATTCTCGAGTAAGGTATCGATCGATAGGTCGTAAGCCCGCGAGCGGTTCCTCGATTTCTGTCGAGAACGAGATTAGAGCTTTTTTTCGTTTAAGCTTTTCGCTCAAATAAGGAAAAAGACATCCCATCGGCGGCTTTTCTTGTCTATGATTTTCAAACCGTCCTTACTTCATACTAAATAGTTTGCGCGCGGACGTTTATGTGTGTGTGCGTGTTTTTCGTTTCGGTCGTTTAATATTGATCGTTCCTCATTTTCGGTTTTTATCCTGACGAACGTTCGCCACGTAACTCATTTGGTTATGTTGAAGAAAAAAAATCGCGACTTTATTCTAATTCGCCGATTGTGAAAAATGGTTGAAGTATTTGTATGAATAATCTAGAAACCCGCTCGAAATATTAATAATAGTAGTATTAGTAATAATAAGGATAATAATGGTAATCACAATTATTAATAATATTTATTATCAATAAATATAAATTAATTAATCAATGAACCAATTGATATTAATCAATAATTAATAATAGTTATCATCGATAACTATTAATTAATTATTCAATGAACCAATTGATATTAATCAATAATTAATAATAGATATTATCAATAATATTAATACTTGTAGTCAATTAATATTAATCAATAATTAATAATAGTTATTATCAATGATATTAATATTGGGTCTGCGCATAATTCCGTAGCGAAAATCGAATAAATTTCAACCGCAAAATATTTATCAAAAAAGCGATTTTAATCAACTAAATATGTTACATTCTGGTCGATGACTTTCTGCCATCTCTCCTCAAGCTTCATTATCCCTATCTTCGGGCAATGAAGTCATCCAAGTGGTTTTTGAGGACGTCCAGGAAACTAAAAGTTTTATCAATCAGACTGTTCTGTAGCATCCGGTACAAGTGATAATCTGAAAGTGCAAGGTCCGGGCTATACGGTGGGTGCATCAAAACATCCCACCCAAGTCGCAATAAATTTTGCGGGTTCATTAGAGAAACGCGTGGTCTAGCGTTTTCCTGTTGGGACACTACCCCCTTTCTGTTCGCCAATTCGGGCCACTTCGGATCGATTGTTTGCTTTGATATGGCCAGTTTTGAGTGGTACTTGGTCGAATCAATCGTTTTGTTGGGTGGCAGCAGCTCATAAAATACGATTCCTTTCCAATCCCACCAGATACCAAGGATGACCTTCTTCGGGTGTAATCCAGCCTTTGCGACCATCTGAGGAGCCTCCCCGAGCTTCGACCATGATCTGTTTCGACTGACATTGTTGTAGACAATCCACTTTGTATCGTCAGTAATCATTCGCTTTAAAAATGGTTCGTCTTGATGGCGTTTGAGCAGCAAATTGCAAGCTGAAATTTGGTTCATTAAATTCTTTTCGCTCAGTTCGTGCGGCACCAAAACATCAAGCTTCTTTACCATTCCAAGCTTCCGTGAATGTCTCGAAACAGTTGATTGGTCAATGCTGAGGTTATCCCCGATCTCTGTAGTCGTCAAATGCCAGCCGAAGTCCTTTGAAGCCTTGATTTTATTGATATCAGTAGTAATTGGCCGACCGGAGCGAGGCGCATCTTGGAGATCAAAATGTCCACAACGAAATTTCGACACATATTTTCGCTTACGGCATTCTCACCGTACACGCCGCATATCTTTTTGTGAGTTCGCGACGCGTTTTTGCCTTTCCGGAAATAAAAAAAGCGAAATGCATCGAAAATACACGTTTTTCTTTCCATGTTCAAAATACAATTAAACTTCCTATACGTCACGAAACTCGATGGATAATTTTTTTTAAATGTCGGCACAAGTTTCAGCTTTCACTTACTATACGATACTTCATTTGGTTGACGCATGTGCGAGCGGAAAAACAACTGTGCAAGACATCTTCCGGAATTTCGCTACGGAATTATGCATAGACCCAATAATTATAATCAATCAATATTAATAATCATAATCAATGACTATTATTAAGGTACAATAATAATAATAGTTACAATAATTAATAATAGCAGATAGTAACAATAATTATTATAATCATAATAATATAAAACAAATGTGTGACAACATTAATAATAATAAACGCGGTGTTCGGGATGATATGGTGAATCGTGGTGTACATGGGAAGTGAGGTGGACCGATCTGATTCACACGTGTTGCGTTCGGTGTGATAATTATGCGTGCGGCATTGTACACTGGTATGTTTGAACGACACAGGTGTATATAATTGGGTCAACAGGGTACTAGTATCTTTGATCGTGAACTGTGCATAGCATACGAAATTGGCACGGTTCGAAACGAATACGGACGAAAAATGTTCAGCAACAATGAGATTATAGCGAAATATACATTGCACCCTCCGGTCTTTCTCTCTGGAAGTATCGTAAAATTTTTTGACAAGATTATTCAATGTTATTTCGCGTGTTCGCGAACGTTGCCGATCTCTGGTGTGCAACTATTTAATGTAAATATAGAGCGGGGGCATAGGGGTGGCAGAACTATAAAATACGTGCGCGCGAATGAATGTACCATAATTGACGACCATATGCACACATATGTGTGTACAGAACGACACGTGTTCTGGGTTTGTTTCTTTTTGTTTTGTTTTGTTTTTTTTCTTTCTTTCTCGGAGCAGTCCCATGTACCGCAACTCTCACCTCGAGGGGACCATATTTTACGACGAAATTGGAAAATGGAAACAAATTTATGGCATATTCGATGAATCCTCGAGGGGGTAGCAACGCCCGGGCAAACCTATGAATTTATCAGTCTCGGGGAGGCTTGCTTTTTTTTTTTTTTGCACGCTGAATTCAATCGGTCGTATCGCGATGTTATACAAATCGGGGCCAATTTACGCGCTGTAGAAAAGTATACGCAAGTGGGTGTTGATTGCGTATTTAGAAGAGACGAGAATGATCATTTTTTTTGCGCGACTTGCTCGTATTTGTTCGTACGATAGGACGCTGCCTTACCTGAAATAGCGGCTTGTCAGTGTCCACCGATGCTGGTATTCTGACAGTATAGAATTTCTGCTCGAATTCGGGACTGTGATCGTTGATGTCCTCGACTTGGACGACCACGCGAGTTGTCGATGCCAATGGAGGTCGCCCATCGTCCTTAACCGTCACCTGTAAACAATAAACGATAAAACGCGAGTTAAGAACCCAGCGAACACTTCTTTCTTACAATATGTATCATCCGTTGTCCATTAGCGTAGACAGTATTTTTTTCTAGGGTGGAGGGGGGCACAGGAGACCAGCCTGACAAGAACTGGTTTTGTTCACAATCATCGTTTTTTTTATTAAAATTTACACAAAGGTCGATAATTACGTAACACACGTGAAATATGAAACTTGCTTCAATCACACATTCGTGTTAACGTCAATATCAAACTGTTAAAATACCTCAAAAAATAATGAAATAATTTTTCATCATTCTTTGATCCGGTTACCAGTCTTTAAACTGTACTTAATTAAATGAGTCTTAATTTTCTATTTTTTTTTCTGAAAATCGGCCCAACACTTTTTCAGCTGGATTTTTTTTTAACAATGTCATTCCCCATATTCAGCAGAGACATGAAATTTTTATCGGCCTCATGTTTATGAAGGGTAAAGGGTGTCTCAAAATGGCTGACATTTTTATTTATTAATAAAACGTATTATTCATTTGAAAAGAACGAATATATTAATTTTAATAGAAGGTACAAACATGGAGGTTATGTATGCAAACGTTCACTCTTTCGACCAAATGTTGAATAACATTTTGGCATAATTGCGGATTAATTTCATTAATGGTGCGTCCAATGGCTTCCTTGAGCTCCGGAATGGTCTGTGGATCATTGGAATACACTTTTCCTTTCAGAAAACCCCAAAGAAAGAAGTCTAATGCGATCAAATCGCGCGATCTTGATGGTCGAATCACATCGCCGCGGTGAGAAATAACACGACCATTAAATTTCGTCTGCAATAAGTGCATTGTTTCGCATTGAATTGTCACAATTTCTATGCGTTGCTCGATCGTGTAATTCTCCATGACTAAACCTCAATACTTTCTGATGGCAGTCGCCAAAGATTAGTAGTCTATGTTAGTTACAGAAAAAATGGCGCGCAATTTAAAATGTCAGGTGATTTTGAGACACCCTTTATAAGTTAGGGTGGTAGACCGTTTTACTATGCTTCCTTAAGTTTTCAGCATTAATTGCATTGTTTTTAAATTGAAGTAAGGCTGGCGTATCAATTGTTAAGATTTTTCTATAATCATTGATGCGATCCTCTCCGTTCTTCATATCCAATTAAAAAAATGAACCAACTGTATGATCTAATGATAGATTCGTAAATCAGCGTGTTTGATTTACACCGATACGTATTATCCACTACTGTGTTTCGCTTGTCGAAAAGCAGGACAGTTTAACGTCTACGCCAATCGTAAATTCGTAGCGTTTCTCGGAGGAAAAATTTGCAAGACACGAAGTGTTTACACAAGCTTATTCATCACAACCCACCTTGGTGCATGTCTAACACCTGCACTAAATTGGGGTTACCGAAAGTTCATTTTACCCAAGTGGAAGATCCCTAGGACGTAAACGGTCCGGTTAGTTTCATCCTCTTCACTACGGTATTTTCCGCTGATGGGCATGTAAACACACACACGTACACGCGCACCGGCCTTGCAAACTAACGTAACCAGGGCGTTTTTTTTTTCCCCGGAAACTCGATGTGGAAACGCTATTAGTCTTGGTTATTTATATATATATATATAGGGGAAAGTTTCGCGAGGGCAGGAAAGTGATGCGCGGTGCTTGAAACGGTACGAGGGAAGCTTAAACTTTTACTCACATGAGCGTTCACCATACATACGCTCGTCGTATATATATATGAACATGCACATACACACACACCCCCGCACTCACGCACACCCTTCGCTAAGGGAGTGTTTACCGGTTTCCTCGCAGAGATTAAACTGCCAGTTTGGGAGTTTGAACGAGTTCATATAACTCACTGGAATGATCGGGAATGGAGTTTGCTGCACAAACTGTGGGTTTAAATGCGCCAAAACTGTATTCATACGTTGTTAAATAAACGATTTATCAAGCGTCGTACGTACATCAATGTACGTGCAATGTCAATTGGAACGAAATGTTGAGAAAAATGTTTGGCGATGTTCCTTGCTTCTGAACAACCGTATGATCTATTTTCCGTAAGCATTAGATTAGATCCCCATACTTGTGCCTACTTTCTGATGAGAATCTAATAGGTCATCGGCTTCGATCCTTATACTAAAACTTCACGCTCGTACATTAGATTCTAATCAGTTTCCTCCATTGGTATCCAATATACGGATCTAATTTGAATCCTAAAGGATTCTCAAACTGTCGAACAGAATCTGATACGATTCTTAATGGATCACATCGCATTGTGAGTTGAACTTTTAAAACAAAGTATATAAACATACAAAATTAGCTTTCGCCCGCGTGGAATTTGGTGCTTAGGATTCCCTATATTACCAGTTGCAACCCTTATTAAGGTTGTTTAAAAAAAAATCGTAAATTATGGGTTTTATTATTTGTTTTAAAGAATATTTATATTGAGTTTCAAGTTGATCCACGCAAGGAATACAATTTTCCATAGGTGGAATGTTTTGGTGCATTTCCGTCAGACTATCACTTATTCCGGGCGCTGCAGAACAGTTTGAATAATAAAACCTTCAGTTCCCTGGACGTCCTCAAAAACCACTTGGATAACTTCTTTGCCCAAAGATCTCAGGACTTCTATGAAAGAGGGATCATGAAGCTCGTGGAGAGATGACAGAAAGTCATTGAACAGAATGGAATACATTGAGTTGATTAAAACCACTTTTTTTGGTAAATATTTTACGTTTGAAATTAACACGATTCTCGCTATGGAATTATGCATAGACCCAACATTAGATAAGTGGATCTTTCAAAAGTATAAATCTCTTCTTAAAAGAGTATACATCGCATAAAAAAGTATATCTCAAAAATCCATTTGAATCACATCACTGAAAATCGACTATAATTATCGTTTGTTATTTGATTTACTGCACTTTGAGATAATATCACGAAACACATGTTAGCTGACGAAGCGTGACGATTATGTTTCAAGACGCCGAGTTTTTTCTCGTGACTTTCCACGTATTTGCGGCTCAAACATGGTAAAAATTCTCAAATGACGTTAATCGGGAAACAGTGCAGAATCCACTTGGATTTCAACGTGGACTCTCCACGTGCGGCATCCCTATCAAATCCCTATACGGATGTGGTAGGATCTGGAGACTCTCCAACAAATTTCTGCACGAGTTGTTCTATGTAAAAGGCAAAGAGGAGTGTGGAGTATTTTTTTCTTCCTGATTATTTTTCCCTAGCGGAGGCGCCATTATCCCCTACTTCAAGACAATTCTTGGACGCTCGAGCCCCGCGCGTCGGAGCGAAATAAGCGCTTCGGCAAACACATTTTTTACGGCTCTTTTATGGTGAGAGAATCATCCGGTCTGGCGAAAAATTGTTCGGCCGCTGGGCGGTGTATTCTACAACAAACGCTACTGGCATTTATCTTCAGTATTCACGAATGGACCCCTCGACTCGTCGTGCTTCAGACGTATAGGTATATCGCGTACGTGTATACCTGCGGTGCTCCATACAAAGTATCTCCCTTATTCGAGGCCTCCGAGGGTTCTCTCGGAACTATATAATTCGCGGGAAGAAAATTGGGAACGCAATATACGGGGATGCGTATCGAGACTATCGGACAAAAGGGCTCCGGGTTTATCGCATCGTAGGTTCGACTGATAGTTGCGGGGCTTTCTGATGGCTATCAAGATTCGTCCGAGGTGAAAGAGGAGCACGAGAAACAAAGGGAGAGAGAGGGAGAGAGAGAGAGAGAGAGAGAGAGAGAGAAAGGAAAAATATCCAAGGCCAGAAATAATACATCGAAGTAGATCGCATCCGCCCAGACTTTTGGAATACATGCAGGTTAACTGGCCTAAATCATACCTCCGAGTTAGACGGGATTCAGACAGATTTTTTTATCGTATGACCCGATTATTTGTTGTTCATCCATTCGTTAATAACAAACGTTTGATGTTGTTTTTTTCTGTCAAAAATTAAACCGTTTTCTCTAGGGGAAGTCCGAGTAAAGCGAATACCCCGGACAAAGTGAATACTCGCCACCAGCCGAAAATTATACGTTTGCCGATCGCTACATTACTATAGCAACATTCGCCCGTCGTTACCCAGTGCGTGGCAAATACTTTGGTGAGTGGCCGTATCACGCGCCGTCCAGGAGACGAGGATTCGTGTTTTCGCTTGAAAAATATTGATTCATTAAGGTAAGTATTTGGCTAATAACAAGAAGGTTATTTATTTATAGTCCTTTGTTTTTGGATGGTTACAATACATGTTTATGTAGCTTTATATACTGTGTAGAAAATGATACCCAAAACAATAGTTTTTATCTTAAACGAGATAACCTCAGGAGTGACCACGTGGGGCAAAGTGAATAGAGCAAAGTGAATACCGTATTCACTTAGTCCGGTGATCATAAAGAATGTCATTATATGTAATAATCTGCATGTTCCGTCTCAGATGGTGAATAAATACAAAAAAAAGCTGCAAGGATCTTGGAGTGCAGACGTCATGCAAACAGCAATATATTTATGTGAAGCTGGAGAATCCATCAAAGGAACCGTCAAAAAGTTATTTTTTATGGTTTTTTCGAAATGTTACAGATCATTTTGTTAATAACGTTTCCAAAGATTTCTTCGTTGTTATCCACTTTGTCTTTATGCCGTATCCACTTTACCCGAAGGCTCGGGCAAAGTGAATACTTTGACACTTTCTGTTGTTTGATTTATAGCAATTAATTAAACTAGAATTAAGGAAAATTGTTAACGCGTTTCGAAAGTTGATTAAATAAAGACTAATCTCAGATAATTGTTTTAATTTTCTCTGTTATACAGTATTGGCAATAATCATGGAAAGCTTAAGGTGTTCACTTTGCCCGGACCTCCCCTACTTGTCATTTTCACAATTTTCGAAATGTCAAAAAACTATCCGGTCGTACGAAAGTTTTATTATTGCACTAAAGGCACATTTTTTTATTGAATCGTCTATTTGACAAGACCTCTTTGAAAATGTACATACAATATGCATGTGTCAATAATTTGTTAATTTTGAGTTTATCGTAATGCCAAAAAAGTGAAGACATCAAGTAACAACACTAATCATTTTTCTTTGCCGTTAGAAGAGGTGAAAACGACAAAAAGTTTCTTACGGGATAAGATTTAGGCAAGCCTACCCTACACGCCTGAAGCCCGGGGGTAACAATACCGTTCGGCCGCCGGTAACCACGGCGTTTCTCTCATTTTCAGCTCTACTCCGCGGACCTCCGCGTTCTTTGAAAAATCATCGAGAAAGCAGCATCAGCACCTGCCCCGGTAAATTATAGTGCAAGCAATATGAGAATATTGTTACACCGAATCGATTATGGCCCTTTATCCTCTGCTTGCGGTTTGTCCGTACATGTGTTTGTGTGCGTGCACGTTCTCCCGCAGTTACGGAACCGCAAGGCTTCAATCGGCACTTCCCCGACTCATTCTCTCCGTTCCTTTCACGCACCGGTCTAACTGTTTTCGACAGAAGAACGAGACAGCCGCGGGAAGAAAAGAAAGCTCGCGATTATCGATTTGTTCAAACGTTAAAGATCGTACGTGCGCATCAGTGCATCGATGTTCCCTCAATGTTTGCCGAAATACAATTGTATACGCAAGAGAGCGAGGCAAAACGAAATACAATTGAAAGAATTGACCGATGATCGGCAGAAGAATTGACCAGCTGTGGCAGGCTTCCGTATCAGGCTGCGTTGGTCAATACTTGAAGGGGTGACCGCTGGCTTGCGCGAGGACTACTCTACAGATCCATCCATCCATTCCAAGCGAATAACGAAATTACACACTCGAAAATGTGTAAAAAGTAACTACAAGGTAATAACACACGTAGCTGTAATAAAACAACATACATGGATTTGCAGTGATGTCATAACAGACAAAAGTAATTCCTATAACTATTTGTTGTATCGCATAAACTATATTAATTCGTGAATGTCATTGTGAAAATTAGAAAGTTTTATGAAATATCATGATATAGATTTTTTCAAACATAACCTATATATATAATTTCTCTCTCTCTATATGCCATATCTGCGATTAAACAATGAAGTGCTGCAAGAACTTGATAGCGTAGGGACAGCATGCGTAACATAGGCAGGTAGCTTGCACGTTCAATTTCATGTGTGGGCGAAATGTTTTCTCCGAAAAACATTGTTTCTGGACGTTTCGGAATAACGATCTATAATAAAAAAGCATTAATGTAGAACTCTGAGTTGAGTATTTCATTCAATTTTGGATTGATGAAATATTCTATGGATTTGGTAGACGGGTTTGATGCTGTGGACAAACATGCATGCAGTGTGTAAATAATAATCTAATAACACACCAAATATGCCCGACTAGAAATTTTGATCCAGCAGCCTGATGACTGATCAGGCCGCTACCAAGCTGCGGTCCGGAATAACGTATTAAGGCACGCCTAATCACTGCCGGATGTCAACCGAATCAGTGGAACCGTAGTACGGGAGAAAGAAGGCATTCTAAACTGGCCGAAGGAAGGTAGCTTGTATACCGCCGTAACATGGCTGCCATAGATGCCGTGTTACGGCACGCCTAATCTGTGTCGGCTGTCGACCGGATCAATGGGAGTAAGAAGGCTACTTTACTTCAGCCTGATCAAGGTACCTTCTTACTCCCGTAGGACGAGTCCGCTGATCCAGTGGACAGCTACTGCGGTATTTTTTCCACAGCCTGATAGCTGTCAGCTCCGTGTTGAGGCTGCCGACGGCGAAGACAGCCAAGGAATAGGTTCAGTACAAAAGTGATACTAAAGTGAAAATATTGTGATCGTAAAAGCCTGCGAGAGCATACGAAGGTGCACTGTAAACTGAAAAAAAAAGAAAGCGTTCATAAAAATTCTATAGTTGTACGATATTTTGTGGACATGCGAAATGGAAAATTTAGTCTTTGAATAATAATTCTTGATCGGGTAAAGTAGCAATTTTCGGGAGACTCCGAGCGCGCACTCGAAAAACTTCACGATCGCAGTCCGTATGAAAAATCTCTTCTTTTCTCGAATGCCGGTCGCGCGGTAAGGTAAAGTGCATGTCATTGGTATGTAGATTTTTCATATGGGACGCAAATACGAGGTGGAAAAGCCACTCGATCTCCCTCTCTATCTCTTTTTCTTCTCAAGCTGGATTCCCCGCCGGCTACAGCGATTGGAAAACGCTTATGGTGAGGCTAAACGTGTGGTCGTTCGAGGTTTTACAGATAAACGTTATATCCCTCTCCAGGAAACGTTTGAGGAGTGAACGTTGCCCGTAGGGTCAACTGCGCCTTGCACATATACCGGTGGAGAGACCAAGAGAGGATAAAAATTAGATGGGCGTAACGAGAACCCTCGAATCCGGGATTTACGCCCTTGCTATTTGTGGTATATCGTGTACGGCTTGCTCGAAAGACACAAAGAACAGTCGATAGAATAAACTTTGCACAGCGAAGAGTGATCCGAAAGATTAGCCCGGAGGCAAACCTGCTGTCTATTTTTTCCCTCTTGTTTCGCAAACTCGCGATTTATGTACACATATTTATAGGCATATGGCTAAAGATTATTTTTTAGGCTGGTTGTGTCTATGAAATGTTGGCTATCGGTACATCTGGCTGTGTTGATGACGGTACTTGATTTTTTTTTCAATCGAATCGTTCATTTTTTAGACACAACGACTCTTCAATTCAAAATCACCTCTCCCCATAAATATATATATACAGGGTGGTCAGAATGTCGTGGAACAAACGAAGTAGGGAGATAGACAAGATAATTTACAACAAAAACGTTTATATACAGACTGGTCCAATTCTCAACGATTCCAAAGCTAGAACTTTTTTTTCAATATTAAAAAAAATCCTTTCCCGGTGTATAAAAAAATGTATTAAAACAAAACTACTTACTACGGATTATTTTTTTACAGACGTAACCTGATGACGTAGCTTCCGCATGGAAATATAGTCTTCATAATTGTTATCATGAGTTCTAAGAATAAAATGAACTTGTGACAACTTTTTGGATTATAATTATTTTCCCGAGGTTTTCATCATTGATTTAGAAAGAAAAATGTTCTACCGAAGTTTGCCCCTGTAGTAGGAAAATTGGTCCTTCTTCCGAGGATTCTCAACAGGTACAACTCATAGCCCTGACCCTCGAAAGTTTCTTTTCTATCGATGTTTTATTCACTGCAAGGTAGTGTTTTGCTAGAATGTCGAATTTGGCTGTTGAAAGGAAATTTGAGCTGTTACTTTGCATGAGGATATGAATTGTATGTTTTTAGAATCCTCATAAGGTGGACCAATTTCCCTACTACACGGGCAAGTTTCGGTAGACCATTTTTCTTTCTGAATCATTGCTTAAAACCTAGAGAAAAAAATCTACAGATATTACACAAAGTGCAACTATTTCATGGCATTGAAAATGTAATCAGACTTTTCGGGTAATAAAAAAACAGTTTCAACACTGACTTATCTCAATGACGCACAGCGATAATATTGTAATATACATATCAAATTGAAACTTACAATTTTTAACTACAGATGACACCACACGTAATGCGGTATTTTTCAACCGATCACAGGCATTCAGCATGTCGCTGCTTTCCCCACTCTACTACAACACAGTGGCAGTGGAGTGAGGGTAGCGTTAGTTTCGTGTGACATCCAGCTAACTCAGACCCCTATACCCAGCCTACCTCAATAAACATATACAGTCCTAAAAGCATTTTCAATGTTAAAAAATTATGACTCAAAAAGTTATTACGAATTCAGTTTATCCTAAGAACTAACAATGGCGATTATAAAGACTACATTTTCATGCGAAAGCTACATCATCAGGCTACATCTTTTAAAAAAAGTAACCCACATATGATAAGTAGTTTTTTTTGTATCAATTTTTTTTTGTACAGCTGGAAACCGATTTTTCAAAAATGTTAATTAAAAAATCATAGCTTTGGAATCGTTGAAAAACGGATGAACTAGTACATGACATATCATAGTTGGAAATGATCTCGACTACTTCCCCACTCCGTTTGATCCACGACTTTTGTACCACCCTGTGTATGTGAGATTGAGAGAACAAGGCACTGTTACGGGTCACAGCACGGAATTCTTATCAGTTCGCGAGCTGCATTGACTGCAGTTTTTCTGTGTCTCGAGTCTTTTCAGAACAGCTGGAAAAAAAAATCGATCACTAATAACGAATGAATTAATGCTCGAGTGATCACGTAACAAAGTATTAAAAAGAGCGTACGCGTGGAAACCGCGGAGTTGAAATATTGCTCTATAGACGGCGGGATTACGAAAATAATTTGTAGAGAGTGCGCTTAGAATATCGATGAAATATCGATCGATTTGATGAACGTGTATACGTACAAGGGATTCGAGATGAATAGGAAAAAAGCTCTATTCGAGACGCGCGTTGCTCCGTCATTATTTTCCTTTTCAGTTTTATTCGCTCGCCGGAGTTTCCATGGAGGCTGAAGACGAAAAACTTGTTTTTTTACTTCCAAGTTCGGATAATGTACTTCCATGTCAATGACAGAATGTGCAAGAGAAAGAGAGAGAGGCGGTTGGAAGGAACTATGGCGAAGGAAAGAATTACAGTACACAAGTTTGGTTGTCTACGCAGTAATAAAAGTGGCATAAAGTATAATAACGAGCAATAAGAATAATGGTGGTAGCCCGAGGGTCTTAAGAATTTTTCGCAACATTCAATTGTGTACAGGGTTGCCGCAACAAAATACTTGAAAACTAGTTGCCGTTGAGACAGCATTATCATCAACATTATCGGGGAAAAAGTGTTCTTATCGAAAAAAAAAAACACAATTTGTGCACGGGTACTTTCAAATCAATCTCAGACTGCTTGCGTATGTGGTCGAGCTCAAAGACTTACTCGTAGCTCCTGGCCGGCAAAAAGAAGAAATTTTCGTAAATTTTCTCTGGGATCAAGGGTCATTTGAAAAGTACAATGGTTTTTGCAGACCACTGTTTGAAAAATGTCCTTCGCGGTGACCATTGCTCCTCGGAAACAAATCATCCAAAATGAAAAAAAATCAAACGCAGTCAGCTTTTGCATGAAATGATCTAGTGGTTGGATTAAGAATTTTTATTAAATTGTTATTGGTGAAAAAATGACCGCAGTCCGAAGTGAAAGTATCGATCTTCGGTGAAAAAACGCTCTATTTTTATTGATATAATAAACTATGCATAGAAAAAAAACTTCTTCGTTCAAGCACTGCTTTTTTATATATAATGTAACGGTGGTCACCAATTTTGAAAAAGTAACTTTGACAAAAACGCGTTCAAGATTCGCCGGTTCGCGGAATTTACCTATAAACACCCATAGCTCCCTTAATTTGAACGGATCGACTTGAAATTCTCAAAGAATATTTTTAAATGTTATCTTTTCAGAATCTATTGAAACCGAAAAGTCGATACTTTAAAAAATTGCAACTAGGTGTAAGCACTTAAAATTCCTAGATAAAAGTATTAACAATTGTGAAAAGCGTATAAAAATAATTTAAAAAAATATTGCAAGAAAAAAAGAAGATAGAAAGACAATCAACACAGACATTTTTACCTTTCTGTAGGATTTTTTTTTTGCATTATCGTTTAAATATTTGGAATCTCGATAGTATTAATATTTTTTTTTTCTTTCCCGATCTCAAAATGACAAATTGTGGCAATAAAAATTGCCAGAACAATATGTTAAAACATGTTCGAATAAAAAGGTATAAAAAGGGCAACAAATTTTTTTCTAAAGTTAATTTGTCGAAACTTAAAGTTAAGTTTAATCATTTTTTTCTAGGCTTTTTCCTTTTCATTATCTTATCAATCTCTGCATTCTCATTAATGTTCACATATACGATTTTTCTCTCTTTAATCTTAGCATGACGCGAACGAACAGATATTGCGTAGAAAAAATAATAATATTGCGAATGCACCATCCGCTCGATCCTGTTCTCATACGCCAGCCCTAGCACATTGGACTACCCCAAGCTTCTATTTCTTCGGCAATTCGTGAAGACGCTGACTAAGCTAGATATTTTTCCAAGCGTCGGTCCATTTGCTCCCTCTCCCCTTCCCTCCCTTCCCTAACTCAACTACGCCGAATGGTGCAGAAATTTGCGAGGCGAATTTCAGGCGAAAAACATATATTTTACCTAAGCGAGCGCAAAGCGTGCAATATACGAGAATAGAAAAATTTCTCGTTCCAGCGTCAAGCGGAACCGCGAAAAGCTAGATAGCGAGAGTGAGAAAGCTCCGCGGGCGTTATATTAATGGATTCAGCAAAGGCGTTGCGGCTAGAAACGCCTTTTGCAACAAGGATTTTATTCGCGTAACGCATCGACCGGAAATTTACACATACGTATACCTACATACACATATATATATATATCTCATGCGGCAAAGAAGATTTTGAAGACATTCGACTTAGAGGACGGTCCTCACATCGTCCCCATACTGAACATTACCTAAACCCAAACGTCTTCACGATAATCTTGAACATAAGCGTACTTATAGAAAAGTAATTTCGAGGACCGTCCCGTCCCCACAAGTCCTTACAACAGCCAGGTTTGCTAATAGTCAACTGAACATAGCAGGTTTAAAATATCTTTGCTTTACACCTATAGACACGACTGCGTACACGAGCGAGAGAGAGAGAGAGAGAGAGAGAGAGAGATCGCAGCGGGAGAATTTGAAAAATCGTAGCGATTAATATGAGGCTGGGTGCGAGACGGTGCTACCAGGTGCTGTAGCAGTCGAGCTGGAGTTTGAGGTCGCTTCGGTGGTTGGACGTATACTTTGCGAAATGGGTTTGCACCTATATTTTCTTGGATGCCAAGTCATATTATGAAAGAAAAAAAAAACAAAGAACGATATCTCCTTGTACAGCGATACATAATCCGTATATCAAGCACAATAACTGAAGACGATCCGTCAGACTTAGTATATCGCCCCTTTGGAATATTACTAGACTCTCAGATCGTGAATTTCCGGTCAACGACTCTTGATAATCAGGGTACCAGAAAAAAAGATAAAAAATACGAAATTATTATTCTTTGAGGAACTTCCCTACGAATGTCCGTTTGCTTGTTTAAAAAAACGCATTTTTTCCACTTAATGGATCCAGACGAAAGAACCCGTGCAGAAATTATCGTAGGGATCCAATTCGATTCCCATACTTGTCCCGTCTGCCTGATAGAGATCCAACGGGTCATCGCATGGGTCATGCTCGTACATTGGATTCTAATTGGGAAGCCCCATTGGAATACAACGTACGAATCCAATTTGAATCCTAAAGAATTCCCCCCATTATCGAACAGAAACCGATACGAATTTTGATGGTTCGCATTCTCTACGTTAAATTTTCCAAACAAAATATGTACATATACAAAATAAGTGGATCTTCAAAAAGTATAAATTGCCTAAAAAAATATAAATATTAGCTTAAAAAGGTATTTTCTAATTGTGAATTTTTATTTTTATTTTTATTATTTATTCCATCGTACGGGGTGCTTCCTCTTTTACGCGCTCACCTTATTCCGTTGTTATTCCCTCTTAAAAAAGTTTAAATCGATTAAAAAAGTATATCTTCAAAAGCCCATTTGAATTACATCACCGAAAATCCACTGTAATTTTCGTTTGTTAGTTATCTTACTGCATTTTGACACAATATTATGCCGCAAGTATACGCTCACGAAGCGTGTAGGTTATGTTTCAACACGCCGAGTTTTTTCTCGTAACTTTTCATATATTTTCGATTTGAACGTGGTAAGAATTTTCAAACGGCGTTCATCGAAAAACATTGCAAAATCGAATCGAATGCAAATGAAGACTTCCCGTGTGCGGTGTCCCTAATAAATCCCCATAGAGATGCGGGTGCATCCTGAGACTCCCCAACGAATGTAATCGCAAAAAAATTTCTTGCAGATCCAAGATCCGCTCGAATATTTCCAATGAAAAATTCTCAAAAGACTTCAATCGAGAAAGAGCACGGAATCCGTTTGGATTCCAATATGGACTCCCTACGTGCGGCGTCCCTATAAGGATGTCGTAGGATTCGGGGACTTTTCAAGAAATATCAACACGGGAAAGTGCCAGTAAATTGTGGAAGCATCAATTTTTACACACCAAAGGTTTAGGGAAAAAAAACTTCGGTCTTTTCCTCCCCAACTTGACTCAATCCCGCAGGCACACAAAGTTACCAAAATGATGGATCTCGTCTCAGCATCCTGTTCTAATCCTGCCAGCTTAATTCCAGTCTAAAAGAAGAAAAAAAACGAATCTACGAACAGACCCCACAATCTTACGATATTAATAAGATACATATAGTCTATATTTTTACAAATACGAAGGTATGCATAGTGTGCTTGATCTTTTTTTGGTTCTCCCTCATGAGATAGTTCTCCAAGGGAACGCCACCATATTTCCATATATACACACGCGAGCGCCAAGAATTCAGGGCTCGTTACTGAGAGATATAGTCGGCATAAAAGCGACCAGCTCACCAGAATATGCAGCCGTGTCGTGAGCACATGTTGAAGTGGCTAGCGTTGCGTCTGAATGGGTGTCTACGATGGTAGCTGTTGGTGTGAGCGAGTTCTTCATTTGAGCAAGTTCGTATATAGGAGTTCACACATACCCAGAGACACGTACAGATGCATACGCATCCTAACAAATGCTCGGTCCCGCTGGAAAGACAAGAGTCTCACCATACATTTATTTTTACAATTTTTCGCTTTCCCAGGGAGCAAAATGTTGTCTAGGACTACTCTAAACCGTATTTTTTTTTTACAAGACAGCTCAGGTAGGATGATTATTAATTGGGAACGAAGATTGGACGGCCATATGAAGAAGGTACATGGCAGGTCGTTTATTGAGCGTCGCACACGCACTTGGAATATGACTCATATTTCTTTTCCATCTGTCATATGTATCAAGGATTGATAATGAAAAAAAAAACGTTGAAGTTTGCATCGTTGGAATGCAACGATTTGATTTTCTTCATTTTGGATTTCTCAATTTTTATTATTATGCAAAGCTTTTTTTTTTGTAAATTGAAGTCACATTTCTATCTGATAATTTATATATTAAATAACTCTAGATGTCTGATATAAACTACTTTAAGCATGCAAAAATTCTGAAGATTCCGTGACGACAATAAAAACATCTTAATGAAAAATCTTCGTAAAATGTGACTAGCAGAAGAGTTTTCATAACTGCGACTTCTCGGAGAACATCTAAAAATGCCTAAATCTACCAAATTTATGCGAAATTTTTCATTCCAGTATATCGTTGGGTATAATAATTGATTGAAACTTATTTCAATTAAGCGCCACTGTAATCTAGCAATGATTTAAAAGGGCCCTGGCTTATGCACCCACAAAATACGGCCCTCCGCGACAGGAATACCTTAAGCTCCTCGCACATCAATTCTACGAAGTGAAGTCACTAGTAATGTCTATATAGGGAAAGGTGGGGCAAGACGGGGCAGCGATGCAACATGATGCACCCATGTTATATCGATGTTCCATTATAGCTTCGATGATGCAAGTAATACCATCTATTTGCCTTACCGCAGAGTCTTTCAGTGAGCCAATGGTTGGAAATCGGAAGGTGCACGTTATTATTCGGTGAGTAAACAAATAGTTTTTTTACTATTTTATCTAATTTTCTGGATATACATTATACGTGATTGTTCGTAGAATATGTGTTATTAATAGGATGTCACAAATTAATCGCGTACTATATTCTATTAACGTTAATATTAGTGCAGTGTTGTGACAATCGCATCCGTATTATAACCTCAAAAAAATTTATTTCAAAAGTACGATTGGGCCGTGATGGGGGGGGGGCGTACGGGGTACTCCATTACACCCCACACCACATATTTTTATAACATTTCTTATCCTTGCATATTTTTGTTTTATTTGCGTTTAGAAAATGGTTCGAAATTGAGAATAAAAAACAAAGATTAGACGGAAAACAACTTAGATGAAAAACAAATGTCAGATGAAAAAAAGAATTATAAATTAGCTAGCAAGCTTTATGGCGTTCCTCAAATTATTCTAGATCGCAAAGTGAATTTAGCTCGAAAAAATGAAAACCAAATTTGCAGTGTCAAAGTTCCTTTAGGCCGCATTCAAACTACTGTCACCAAAAAGAAAGAAGAAGAAAACGTTGTCTATTTGAAGGAGATGGATAATTGATTATTTGGCTTGACCACCTTGAAACTACGGAAGTATATAATGAGTCTATTCATATTCGTCTTTTGTGAAAATAACGAAGATTGAAGTACTGAAGATTGTTTGTATCCCGTCCTGCCCGATGGGTTACCCCATCTTACCCCTAGGGTGGGGCACGATGGGGCAAAAGACATGATTTTAGAATTTAATTATTTTAATAAGAAGAGTTGTGTTTCTCTGTTTCATGTCATTAAAATATGTCTGTTGATTACTTTAATGAAACTTTATAAGTTCTGCTAATACAATTTCTCGTTTTATTAATTGAAAATCCTTAAAGATCCTGTTTTACCCTATCTTCCCCTACACGCGAAACGCGAATATATGTAAAATAAAATCCAAATCCGAACCAATTGCCCTATACAGATTATTGGACAACTTTTTTGTCAATGCAATCTCTCACGTCGTTACGAGTTCTCGTATTGTGCGAACATTGTGCTAAAGCCGAACATTCCAATTCGCAAAGTTTTTTTTTTTTTGTAGTTGTAACGCGATCGGGTCGCTCTGTTTAGCCCGGAACAATGCAAATTTGCATACGGCAAAGTTCCTGCATCCCATCTCTCTCTCTCTCTCTCTCTCTCTCTCTCTCTTGCAATTTCCCTCGACGAACGAGGATGATCGTCGGGTAATATAATCTCCTGTCGTGAATATAATGGTAATATAGTTTCCCGGTGATATTATCGGTGCGTAAACATAGCGATGTTGAGAGAGCCTAGAGAGGCATATTATAAGGCAGCCTTTTGAGACAAGCACCACTTACATACGTTTCTTATAGCAGTGTTGCGAAAGGGTACGTTGGCGCGAGTAAGGTGCACGTTTGCACGCGGGTCCCTGATCCTGCACACGGATTGTCGAGTGTTTTGCTATTGAGATTGAAATATTCATGTGTAACATACGTATTGTGCGTACACATGTAGAATATTCTCTGTGAGAAATGTCTTCAGTCTCTGAAGGAATATTTCTCGTGTATCTCGCAACAGATTGAAGTATATATATATATATATATATATATATATATATATATATATATATATACACTACCGGTGAAAAGTTTCCGGACAAAAATTCAAAGAAGTTCCGGAACGATTTTTTATGCTATTTCGCCGATATTTGACATAAATGAATTTGATAAACGGCATTTTGAAGGGGAGGAATTCACCTTCATTCCGTTGTTTTTTATTCTTACTATTTTTTTTACCAGTACCCTTTCTCGAAAACGACAATTTTTCGCCTTTTTTTGTTCCTTTTCTGGTGGACCCCGTTTACAGACAAAAATTTTTTAATGCATTTCTTTGACCGGAATCATAGAGAGGGAAGCTCAAGCTTCAATTTTGTTTTTTTTTTTACTTCGTACGATTTTTTTTTTCGAAAGATATTTCAATTTAAAAAAAAAGAGACAATTTGAAAAATAATGTGTAACGCGAAAACGACAAGGATTCAAGAAAAACCTCAAGGTAGTAAAAAGTTGAATCGGTTCTCGTTGAGTTGGCGAGAATTTTTTCAGATTTTTTTTTCGAATTTTTTTTCTCATATTTTCGGTAAGAAATCAGATTTAATTACCGTAAATCGGGAAAAAAATGTCGAAAAAAATCTGAAATAATTCTATTGCGTTGAAAATAGAAAAATAATTTTTTTTTCCTCTCTTGAAATGTTACTACAAAGCCCTTAGTTCTCGAGTTACGGTAATTAAATTATCTGATTTTTTAACGAAAATAGGTGAAAAAAAATTTCGAAAAAAAAATCTGAAAAAATTCTCGCGAACTGTACAAAAACCGATTCAACTTTCTATTAAGGTTTTTTCCTTGAATCCTTATCGTTTTCGCGTTACACGTTATTTTTTAAATGGCGCTTTTTGCAAAAAAATCAAAATATTTTTAGAAAAAAAATCGTACGTAGCTTTAGAAAGAAAAAAAATTGAAGCTTGAGCTTCCCCCTTTATGATTCCGGTCAAAGAAATGCATTTAAAAATCTTTGTCTATAAACGGGGTCCACCAGAAAAGGAACAAAAAAAAGGCGAAAAATGGCCGTTTTCGAAAAAGGGTACTAGTCGTAAAAAAAAAATAGTAAAAAATTTAAAAAACGCAATGAAGATGAATTCCTCCCATTCAAAATGCAATTTATTAAATTCATTTATGTCAATTATCGGCGAAATGGAATAAAAAATCGTTCCAGAATTTCTTTTGATTTTTTGTCCGGAAACTTTTCGCCGGTGGTGTATTATATATATGCACGACAACGGTGCCCTACAAGGGATACCCATCCTTGCGTTTATTTCTGGCCATTCGATTCTTAGAAATTCAATATTCGAAGGTAGGATACCGAGCTTTTCGATTACCGGCGAAGCCTCGTCCTCGCGCGACTACTGCGGAGCGCGTATGAAACAAAACGGGAAATTGATCGCGTCGTTAATCAATTTTTCTCCTACCACCATTGTACTACAGTGTAGAGAACCGAGAATAGTTTTTGATTGGAAAGGAAAATGAGAAAAAAATCACATTAACGAAAAAAAAAAAACCTTCATCGACGCCATAAAAGCAAACTCTCGAAATGGAGTACGGTTTATGATTTCTGTACAATATATTGTAGCGAAACGCGAGATATGCATTTTCCATCGTGGAAATTTAACGTTTCGAGGTAATGCTGTACACGATCGATCGGCGCCTCGTCATCCTTTGCCTTATGCATTCGCACTTGTGTACGGGTGTGAGAAAAATAAAGCGACTGGAAATAATGTCGATCAAGATTGTTCAATTGAATACTGGTTCCGTTTCACTACTTTGTACTCGAGTATTTACCTGTTGGAGAATTTTATAAAACTCAATTTCGTCGAAGGATAAACATCGCTCTGGGTCCCGTGAATGAAGCCCCAAGAACGTTATTCGAAGTAGGAGAACGCAGGTGAAAAACTTGAGAGTATTGCACACAAGAAAAGAAAGGTAGACGAGTTAAGAGCTGCCAGAGAGAGAGAGGGAGAGGGGGAGAGAGAGAGAGAGAGAGAGAGGGAGGGGGAGAGAGAGAGAGGGGGGGGGGGGGAAGGGGGATGATAGGGAGATGGAGAAGATTTTTTAGTGAAACTACATGAACTGAAGAATGAAGAAGAGCAAGGTACTTGAAATTACCTTTGCATAAATATACTTATCCTTATCTAACAGTGATTTCGGAGACTCTGAGGTTTACATAACATTTAGTATGGGGACAATAAGCTACTGCCAGAACAGTTCAAACAGGCTCAAAATCACCTTTCCCTATTTATATGTAAAGATGTCAATATATATACAGTGAAACTTTAGTTATACGTTTTCCAAGAGGTGCAGCAAGTATAACGTATAAATGAGAATAACGTAGAAGTGAAATACAGTATGTATCCGAAAATCTTTAGGATTTCAAAAAATGGCGTTTGATGCATAATTGGCGATGTTCTTTTAATAGTAGTACCTCTATTACACTAATGTTTGGTTTTCCAATTGAAAATTTGTTTGGTAATAATGAAATAATGAGCAAACTCAATTTTTTAAATTCTCGTTGAGCATTTTTGTTTAATGCGAGTTTCTAACATTAATGCTTCGACATTTTAGGCTAGTAAATAACAGACATGTTCGTATTAATGAGGGATATGTAATCACAGTTAAGGGCAGGTTACTGTTCATGACGATGAAAAGCTCGATTTTTTTTACATCATTTGCATCCTTTAAGTGTTTAGAACACGTGGATAAAAGGATATTTTCATATCTAAAGTATTTTAGAAATTGGAGCCTGTTGAGCGGAACCGTCCGCCGACTGAAAAACAGCTGAGGCGCTCGGAGCGCCTCTTTAATAAATTTTAAATTCGTTTTTCTGAAAACAGCATTTTTCAGCGCGCGAGGCGCTCTACAGCTTCAACGGATGAACCAATTCACATGAATCTCTACGCAATTGAAAGGAAATTCAATTTGCAGGGCCATCAAGAAGCGATTTTTGGCAAAAATTGATTGTAAAATATTTTTTTCGTCCGTTAAAGCAAAAAAAAATGGGTTTTTTTTCAAAGGGCAGCCATTTTGTTATTCAGAGGTTTTTCCGAAAATAAAAAGCTATTAGAACTCCCAAATTGTCTCTAGTTTAATAATTTTTTACCCGTTTTTGTTGAAGAAGAACTGGCAAGGCTGCCGAGCGCCCCGTGCAGACCAAAACACGTCGTGCATGGCTTCATTTGATGAGAGGCGAAGACACCATTTTGGATTTTTTTTAAAGAAATAAAATTGGAATTTACTCTCCATTGATAGAAGAATGAAATACGTTGAAACCCATTTCCATAAGTATTTATTTTATATTTAAAAAAAATTCCGAAGTTTATGCATTTTTCATGCCTCTCAACGGTAACATTCCCTTAAGCACATGCATATATAGTACGATTCTCGAGTTTTACAAGGGAAAAAATCAAGGTACGGGTTGTAAAATTTGTTTTATACGGGTCTGTTCTTTTTTGCATCACAGAACGCTGATTAAGGGGGGAAAACCCTTGAGACGCCCGAAAATGAGTAATTTTTCATGAATTTTTTTAAAGGTGATAAAATAATCGCATTATTTAAAAATTTTGACATCATCTTATTACAACTTTCAAGTGTTGAAAAAATGGTTTTTTAAACAAAACACAATGTCGGCGTTATAAGGTATTCTAAGTTAAAAAATCGTCTGCTAAAGCCCATCTTGGTGTATAAAGAGGCACGGCGTGTCGTTGTCGTGACAGTCTTTTTTTTTTATTATTTGGCGTCGAGACGCTGCCGCGTCTCTTGATTCCATTAAGCGTATTTTGCGTGATATCGAAAAGTGCTCTATTTGTCTGATTTTTTCTATTGATCTGAAAAAGAAATCGAAAATATTTTTCGATTAGTGACAAGTGTAGGGGAAGGATATACCTATAAAAATATAAAAAACGTATAAAAGTAAAAATTAAGTAGGCTTTTTAATCAAATTTTCATACTTTTGATCATTTTTTCGACAATTTTTACCCCAAAAAAGTAATTTATTTACGCGATAACCTTAAAACTTTAGGTATATCCGATAATGTTATCGTGAGAAACCTCCCAGAATTTCAGCCAGATCGATCATAATTTTTTGAGCTATAACATGAACAGTTTTTGAAAATGCAGTTTCGAGATAACCGAATTTAAAGTTTCTCTAGTCCACAGCATGCCGTCCTGGCGCCCTCTCGACTATGTGCTATAACTTCGTAAATATTTCATATTTCGATTTTTCGATTTTCCAGTATACTCTCAATATATTATACTTTCCAAACCCAGTATACTCTCAATATATTATACTTTCCTAACCCAAACAAATATTTGAAAAAAAAATCGATTTTTTTAACACTGTAAAGGATTTTCCCCCTTAACGTATAACTAAGAAAAACGAACCTTGAAACGCACGCTTGGGAACACAATTAATAACGTATAATCGCGAAAAACGTATAAGTGAAAAATGTAAAAATGAAACTGAATTACATTCTCTATAGGCGGAATCTGCCGGGGCCAAATAAATTTGACGTATAAATGATAAAAACGTATAAATACAAAACGTATAAATGAGATTTCACTGTATATATATCGCCCATACCAAAATCAAGACACGAAGGAAGCGAGTTGCCGGCCGCGTCTCGATTGAACTGAAGAAGAATCGTTGGCGTGAAATTCGTTGGAAACTCTCTCGGAGTCGCAAGCGAAGTGCAGAAGAGCTGACGCATTGGGTACCGGTATACATGAGAGAAGAACTTCGGTGATCAAGACTCTCGCCTTCGTCGGTAAGAGTTTTCCATCTACACGCATGTGTGTATGTGTGTGTGTGTGTGTGTGTGTATTTATATAAGAACCCACGACTGCGCAACATTTTTGCTGTGCAAGCTATCTAGCGAAAAGACCGGCATCGTCGTCGAAACTTTGCGCCACGACTAACTTCACCCACGCGTCCGCGCGAGGGCGCTCGATGCACGCGCGAACTCGGAAGAAGAAGCATGGGCGCGAAGTAAGAATGAACTTGGAAAGCTTCGATTTACCTCATGGGTGAAAAATGGATCTATGGTTGCTACGGGGTAACATCGATCTTAGTTGTACAGTGCGTCAGATTGCTGGACACGATGATAAGATAAACCGTAAATTCTTGACGGTAAACCGCAAGTGGTATCTTGTTTACCGCGATTCAATGAAGTTCTCTCGTGGAAGTCGTAATTCCTCGAAGAACACAGGAATTTCGCAAGCGGCTGGGAAGCCACCAGGATCAGGATTAACGCTTGGGGCATTGGGCACTCGTAGCAGCAGGAAGTTTGTCCAGGAGTGACGTACTTCCGGGAAAACTTGCGGTGCGCTTGTCCCAACGAGTAAAACCCACCCTCTTCAACATCTCCCGTACCTGCTCCTTGCGAGACGACGTATTTGCGCGTATCCTGAATTCCCGACAGTTCCCTCCCAAGTTTGCTATATCTATTGTGTTCCACCATTAACCGGGCAAATCCCTGTTGTCAACCAAGCCTCTATTCCTGGCCAACGAACCAACAGCTGCAGTATAGCTCCTCCGTCACCTCTCATCTTCCATTTTGACCCGCTACTACGAAGCACTCGAATGCCCCCGAGAGCTTTTTCCCTACCTCCGTGCTCGGTCTTCTCTACCGCTCCTCATTTTACTTTTCAATCTCGCCAAGGACGATGCGATTTTCCTTCTCATTTCAAGAGGAAATAGACCAGGACTACGAGGTTTTGGACGGAACTCTAATGCTGATGCGCAGTAGAGAGTTAAGACGAGAGTGAGGTTTTTGCCCATCGACTGTACCCGACGAAACGTTTCGCTTCGTATCACCCCGACCTACCCAATTAGTTGGACTGGAACAAAATTTAATCTCGTCTCAACGACGTTGCTGCATGTACCAGTTTTGACGGATGACGGAACGTCGTCGTTCGTATACGCTAAATCGTATGCAATTCAATAAAGCTGAGTACTGAGAAACTATGGTAGCGCGAAGATCCTCCTTCAACGGGTATAAAAATTTGATGGAAGCTTAAGCTCGAAACAAATTGCTAATGGCCGCTGCAAAAGTCTTAGCATCGATTATTCCATTATTCAAATGTCTCCCCTGCATCTGAATGACTTTCGAGTGACATCCGAGAGGTATGGGAGTTGTAGAACCACCTCGCATATTCTCCACGAAGTACCCGAGCAGAAATTTGTCGAGGAGTATCCAGATCCTAACACATCCCTATAGGGATTCGTTAGAGAGGAGACGGACGTAGGGAGTCCACATTGGAGTTCAAGTGCATTTCGTGGTATATACCGATTGACGTCGTTTGGTTATTTTTATTTGAAATTGTCAACCGGAATTTCTTGAGTCGCCCAAAAAAAAAAAATATTCTTTCATGATCTCGTGATTTGTTGGGGAGTTCCAAGATGCATCCACATCCCTATAGGGATATGTTAGATACTTCTCATTAGGATCCAATTCGATTCTTCACTGTTCCCTGATGAACGCTCTTTGGGAATTCTTACTACGCTCGAATCGAAAATCTGTGAAAAGTCACGAGAAAAAAAAACTCGACGTGTTGAAACATAACCTGCACGCTTCGTGAACGTTTACATGTGTAGTGATATTATGTTAGAGTGCAGTTAAATAAATAACAAACGATAATTACAGTGGACTTTCGTGATGTGATTCTGATTGATTTTTAAGATATACTTTTTTAAGGCATTCAGGAAGTGGGAACAATTATAAGAATCCAATTGGATCCCTACGACAATTTCTGCACGGGCATTAGATACAAGGATGCCCGCGAATGAATTCAATCAATTCGCATTGGTCACCTATCTGATGAAGTCGTAATGGATTCTTGATGAAGTCATCCAATGAAGTCTTGATGAATTCTGCTAAACCTCATTCCGTTCCTTTCGCACCCATCCAAAATTGCTTCGGAAAGTTTGCTGGACCGCAATCATCACGAGCACAGTTTCAAAAGCGATTTGTCCATTCCAATAGAAGGCGTCCAATTTATTGGACTTAAAAACAAAAAAAGAATGGAAAGTATCGCGACAACGCGGGAGTCGATGCTTGTTGTGGATTTTTTTTATAAACGTTGGTGTCGCTTGCCGCACACAAATCTCTTTCTCTTTAGGATCATGTCGGAAGCTCAGAGAATCTTCTTGCCGAGAGGATGCGTACGTATAACCGTGAGATGAAGATATATATATATATATATACATGTCCAGAATCTTTCCGGTGTGCATAGTGGAGTGGCTGTAATGGCGGTATAACGGTAAGAACGAATCGACCGAGGAACCCGAGCGTGTATACGGAGTTGGGCTGACGATGGTATCGGCGACTCCAAGCGCAAGGATATATATCCTTCATTACCTCTCTTTCTGTCGTCTCGTGTGGTTTATGATAATTGAACTCGTAGATAATACGGATTTATAATTACCGTCCGTCCTCTTCGTGACCGAGAACGTTCTAAACACTCGACACGTTATTATAAACACCGAGGACGATGTACCCCGCAAAATCGTACAGCCCGGAGAGACGGAGAGAGAAAGAGAATATACATGCACGAACGTTTATTAACTCAACTATAAAACGATTCGATTTGCCCATCTGTGGCACTTTACTTGCAACGCGTATACATCCGCGATGTTCGTGCTGCTCGTATTTACGCTACACCTCGATTAGTACCATCCAGCAATTATTTTCTCATCAATATTCTTCGATCGCGTGAAGCCAAGCCTCTTGCGGAACATTTCGACCCCGGGAATCCGGCAGATCTAGAGGACAAAAAGTAGGGCAGGGAGGGGCATGTTGGGCAAGTTTGGAATTACCGCCCTGTAATTCCTTAACAGTCTGCCGTATAAAAGTGAAACCTACTTTGGTCAATAGTAATTTTATCTGGGAAAAAAAGTCTGTAGAAGAAGTTCCTGTTATTCTTATTGTTTCACAGATAATCGCTCTCAAATGACTAAGGCCATATTTGCTCAACCTGCCCCGATAGTGGGGTAAGTTGGGTAATTAAAAAATCAGACGTATGCAATATGATTTGGTACAACGCAGTAATAAACCAACAGGTGCTTGTTAATTAGTTAGGTTTTGAAACATTAACATTAATTACAATGAACTTTGAAATATTTTTTCTCATACAATGGTAGAACAAAATCTTTCAATCACATTTTTTTTTACTTTTGGGTGCAAAAATAATGAAACGTCCCGTGTTACCGTCTCGTTCGCCGCATGGCAACGGACGATGGCGTCATGTGTTCCCCTTCCCCATACCTCTCTTTCCGCCATTTAATGTACTCGCGTGCGGTGCTTAGTTTTCGAGATATTTCGATTGCCCAACTTACCCGACTGCTCAACATGCCCCACACTACCCTATTGAAAGAAAAAGAAGCGATTTGTTCGAACGAATACCCACGAATTTCGTGAGAATTGTATAGATTTGTCGATCCAACGGGCTGCGGTGCACTATCTGTACGAAGGCATAGGGAAACTGTGGAAAATCTGTTACGATACGAGCGGTTAGATTTTATTGACTTCCGACTGCGTTCACACCTTCGGAAACTCGACGAAACTGCCTCTGCTCGGTACTGCGCGCGCAAGCCACAGCTGAGCGGTCACCCATCCCTGTAGTGACCCAGGCCAACGTTGCTAAACATGGGAGATCGCCGAAGCCGCATAATGGCTGTCCTCCACTATTGTCGGTAGCAAAACACACACATATGTATATGGGCGTGTGAGTGTGTGTTTGTGTCTACACGGATTTCCATATGGTAGATTGAACGTTAGGTATTTGGTACGCCCCGCTGCGATTTGTACGTTGCGTGTATGAAGTGTTGTTACCAAGTGTTCGGAAATGTCATCAAACTATCGGATACACGCTGCTTTCGTTGATTCAATTAGGCGACGTTGATGTACTACTCCAACCAGTTGGCGAATCTAGTCCTTCACCTTAGGTACATAACCGTAGTTCATGTTTGTTTCATATATAATCATGGAAATTCTCGCCGTTTCATCAGGATAGATTTCTTCGGTTGCTACCTACAATCCATCAGCTCAAGATTCTCGTCTCTATTGCGCTTCGTACACGCACATTCTACTGACTACACGCCCAACGTCAAACACAAGGCATTCTACCCCAAACGGATCGATTCTAGAGCGTTGCTACCTTTAACTATTTTTTCCACAGCCCGTGCGCAGAGTCTGCGGGAATTCTTTTTCAGATTTTACATTTTTTTTTGCACCAACACACAACTGCTTGGCAATCTTGAATTTCGTAAATGACGTTTTGCCCTAGTGTAAGACGTGAGATGCGGAGGATGTTGAAGGACAGACTCGTATGTTGCGAAATTTGAGCTTGACTATTTCACTCAATGAAGAGGGAGCGATGAGAACCCTTTCATCCTCGGGGCTGGGTCTTTGCCTCAAATTGCCGTATCCGTGTACACGAAACGCTGATACTCATAGCTATGCAATTACCATGTGTACAACATAGGTACACGTGGTTCCAAATTCATGCTAGGTAGTCCTGTTCAGCTTACCTGTACACCGGTGAGGTGTTAATTACATGAACGTACATATGTATACGTGTTCAGGACGTTATGGCGGAGACATCATCAAGTGAATATATCTGCAGACGTTAGTCATACACTCGGGTTTATCTTAATTCGGTAAACAGTTAGTTTTGCGGACAAGTTCTCAATAATTTCTCATCCATCAAGGAACAAAGCGAAAGCATTGGTAAGAATGGACAATAAACATCGTTCCATCGGTTGTTTTTTTTTTCTCGAATAAAATTGCAACATATTTATATTTAATTGCAAAAATGATAAATATTAATATAATTTCCCGGCTTGGAAATATTCTTCAACAATATTATGAGTTGGAAATTGTCGAATAATAATTCATGTTTACGTTACATTTTATTCGCAAGAAATTGGCAGCCTGCCGAAAACTCGTTGCATTTTTATCCCTAATCTTGCAGCTAAGGAACGGTATCGAAAATCCTCAAGCGTTATGCGAGTTTTCATTTGGCCTGTGAACGAGCCTTGATGCGAATGGCTCGATTGGAACGACTTTTACGTCAAACAATCTTAGAAGCAAGTATACAATGGACCGTGGACACGAAGACCGGTGTTCATAGTTCTTAAATGAATTGATCGAAGTGACGACGGCTTTGTGATGCAAACGACGGAGAAACGTGCAGTATCTCTCCGTTATCCTCTGACAATTATACGACTTTCTGGATTCACGCGTGTAAATCAAACAACGAACATATATAGATACTACAACGCGTACGAGGCCAACCCATTTCTTCTTTCACAATCGACAAAAAGTATATGTACACTCGTACATTCGTGGAGACGAAGACTCGACGAAGTAAGCCAGAGTGCGTGAGCAAATTTTTCGTTCACTCTGAGTCCCTGCTCGATTTACGACACGTAGACAAATTGAACGTATACTATTTTTATGATTTGTTTGCCTGATTTTATGCCGGCAAAAAATTTGAATTACGACGCCATTGTGAGGCTGAGGTCTCGCGAGTGTTATCTTTCGATGATTCGCTGTACAAATCATGCTCATTCTTAGTTCGTAGAAATAGTAAAATTTACTCACCTCGAGTACGTGCTCAGCCTGATTCTCACGATCGAGCTTCCGCCCGCTCGTCGTGATCAGTCCTGAAATAGAAAGAAAAGAACAGTTACGAAAACGAATATCAATCATCAATCGAAGATCTTGAAGAGCTGTCAATGCTGGAAAATGTGAAATGAAAATGCTTGGTCGAGCATTGATTTTTTTTAATTTTCAATAATTATAATCATCATTAAAAAGGAATCGAAGATGAATTAATTTTATTAATAGTTTGTAAATAACAACCTGATTAGTTAAGATATTCCTTTCACGAACCCAAATATTAACGATTAACTGATTTTCGTCCACAATTAAGGAAAAATACATCCCAGTATACTGGTATAATTTCAAGCCAAGTTACAGAACTTTTAATAAAGTATTACGACTTTAAAAAGCATTTAATTTATATGGTACTTTATGGAGATGACATGCTGGCCTTATTTTTATGTAATAATTTATATACTAAATCATTCTAGATGTCCAATATAAACTGCTTTAAGGATGTAAAAAATTCTGAGGATTTCGTAACGACAATAAAACAGGGGGTAACCGAATGTTTCAAGAAAATATTAATGATAAAACTTATAAAAATGAGACTAGCAGAGAAATTTTCGTAACCGCGACTTTTCAGAGGACATATAAAAATGTCTAAATCTACTAAACGTATGCAACATTTTTTATGCCTGTTCATCGTTGGGTATAACAATTGATTGTATCTTGTTTTTTAATTAAGCGCCAGTGTAATCTACTAATGATTCGAAAACACCCTCGTTTATTATTTATTATTTATTTTATTATTAATCGCACTAAATGAGTATTGCCAAGTCAACTTCTCATTAACACCCTTTCTCGCAACCAAAAACCGATAGATTTATGATTTTATAAAATTCCTAATACTCTTTCAATATTGCAGTGCAATAGATTATTCATCTTGACATTTCCAGAGCAACCTCTCCAGCGAAATAGTCACATTGCGCAAAAGGCTGAAACGATTCGTTCTTCCGAATCCGATGAAACTAAGGAAGCCATATAGTTTGAGGTTGGATCGAAAATCGTTGGAGCATCGACCCACTTGAAGAAAAAAACAAATCCAATTGACGCGGCTTACATTCACTCTAGTTCGATGACACGGTAGCCCAGTTTTATTACAGAATCACAGGTGTTAAGAACTCTAATTGGTTTAAAGGTGTAAAGTCTATTTATTCTAGCTCAACCTTCATGTATCCGATTAGCGAAGAAAATTCTACGTTTGTGTCCTGTGTGTAGACAGAGAAAAAGAAAATCACTCGGATGAATGAGAAATTGTTCATTCACAGGTGGCGAATGAAATATTGGGATGAAGCCCATGATATTTCGTTATCTCGAGTATTCTTTAGTTCGATGAAATGAATAATTCTTAAAAAAAAACTCAATATTCCTTTTTATTTCAATGAACGATTCTTTGGCATTCCTCAATAATGGATTTAGTCATCCTAAGAAATTTTTTTCCGGGTATATATCAGACGGAATAAAGTAGTTACGATACAGAGACGAGTTTTGCTTTTACGAAATGTCAGTTTTTATGGTGTTGAAGTTTGCATGTTTGGAATGCAACGAAAGTTTTATTTTCTCATTTTTTTTTTTGTTATACAAAATCTTTTTTCACAGATTTATATTGTAAATCTCGGAATAAGTATATTAAAAAATGATTGCGGGATTTTCGTAGGCAAATTCTGTCAAATGAAATTACAGCAATTCGTAAATATGAATTTTCATTGGATTCCAACGATGCAAACCTCAATCTCGTCACTTTTTGCCATTAGCGATGAAAATGATAATGATTTTATCGATCGTTCTATCGCGCGTTTATGTGGACGACATTCTGGAGGCTCAACTTCCTGATCATCTTCGTCGTCGTAACGCACACGTAACTCTCGTTAGTCGGGTAACGTTGATAAGGTATTCGTGGGTGTAACCGCCGTTTCTCGAGCTTCACGCGGTACTTTGATTTATACAAAGCTGGTTGCACTATCGAATGCGCCCCGGATGAGAACAAACCTATATAGAGAGAAAGCTCAACAAACTAGCCAAGCTAATATATTTACGATCTTACCCTTGTAACTTTAACGATTCTCGGTGACGGTATCGGGATCACGAATATTGCTGTAGGATGATTTACGATCGAAAAATATTACGAACATCCGCTGGTTACGTTTTTCGCTCTCTCTCTCTCTCTCTCTCTCTACTTGTTTGTTTCTTTTTATTTTTCATTAGCACGTTGATGAGGCATTATTTATATATATATACATATGTAATATGCCGCGCTATCGACACGCGATGTGCGCGCTCGTGAAACTTGCACTTTACGAACTCTGCAGCTGAGGTGGGCATCGCTTGGGTATGAAATCCTTTAACATGATTTTACGGTACGTTACTTGTGAAACGTATATTATCGTAGAAAATTAATTCTTGTTTCTTCACTTTTTCCAAACCCGGTAAATGGGGCAGTTTCCAATCTTTCGAGAGCCTGACATTATACTTTGCAGCAATATATGAAATTAGCTTCATGACGAAAATGAATTTATTGCAAATTCGGGAAAAGATCGTACGTATTGTTAAATATTCTTATGTTTCACAATTAACATTGATCCATGATTTCGAAGTTTGCATCGTTGGAGTGCAACGAAAGTTATTTTTTCTTCTATTGTTCACTTTTCTCCGACATTGCGGAGTGGGAATTCAGACAAACAGTTTTTCTTATCCTCATTAGAAATCCACGACTTTAGCCTATAAAAAAAAACGGTAGATTATAAGAAAAATAAAGAAATGAACAAAAAAAAATAACTTTCGTTACAAATCGAATTTAAAAAATCGAATAAAAAATAAAAACGATGCAAATTTCAACACCATATCAATTCTTACGAAGAAGATTCATCAGTGACTGAAAATTCTGATCTTCAATATCGCCATCCTGACTTTTTCAATTTTCGCAGCTTTCGGACCATCTGCCGTAAAAAAAAAAAACTTCCACGAGTCGATATTTTCCTATCGAGAGAAAATTGAAATGTAACACACTTCGAATAAAAAACAAAGTTACAGAAGGCCGGAAAAAAATTAAGAAGAAAAATAAAATGAAAAAAAAAAAACGCAGAACGCCGCGGAATTACAGCGAGTCATAACATGAAACTCGTTCGCCGCAGCTTCGTCGATGTAGCTATCTGGTTTCATATCAAAATGAATTTCCCACTGGCACGACCGCAAAATAAAAAAAAAACTTGATCCCAGTTAAAATATACATGGATACGTATACACGTATGTGGGTGCCGAAAGGAGAGGGTATGGAAAACTTTGTCCCCTGTACGGGGAAACTCGGGCGGGAAATGTCTATATCGTTATACCGAAAGTATACGCGTTATGCCGAACGGACGATGTTTCGGTAACATTTTCAAGCCACGACTCGTGTCCCCCGCGAATTTGTTCACCACCCTACTGGCCCGTATATATTGGAACAATTCCGTAATATCGTGATTAGTTTTCCGAGGATTCTTTCCATTGATTTCCAATAACCCAGGCAATTTTTTGCAACCCCCCCCCCCCCCCTATCCGCTACCGTCCTCAATTTTTTTCCACCTTGCTCCACTGCTGTTTTTTGATTTGTATATATGTACACGTGTATATACATTTTTTCATTTGCAATCTCGCGTTCTCACGTACATATGGAGAACAGAAACGCCCCGTCTAGCGGATGTTGTGACGGGATACCCTCGGCGAAAAGCAATTATTTAAATGTGTTTGGCGCTCACTCGGGATTTCGTTCGCGGGTGTCACACATTTTTATTTCTTTTGATTTTTTAAAATATTTTTTTTTTCGTTCGGCCACGTTGTGTTCCTATCACTATGGAACGAAGCGAGATTTTGCAGGTTCCCTATTATCTGAGTCTATCCACGCGTCTCCCTCTCTCTTTCTCACCCCGCTCTCTCTCCCTCTCCCTCTCGCTCTCTCTCTCTCTCCCTCTCTCTC
>OZ010719.1:12352547-12479977 GCA_963932345.1 Ophion ventricosus
GACTGCATGGAGTAAGGCGTGACGCACCCACGCACGGACGAGACAATAACGTATTTATGCGTTAACGAGTTTAGAATGGTAAATGTATACGCGGGAAGCATTATCAGATATAGATATTTCACTGTATCGACGCGCGTATCTATAAACACATATCCGCACAGTGTATATGGGACTATCGAGTATAGAGCCAGGAGAGATATCAGCTTGTCAGATCTCCGCCCGGTAGTTTAATAAACGTTTCCAGCGCGGTAGCACGTGCGTTTGAATTTGTGTCGTTCCCTACACACAACACGCTATCATTATACATAGAATTCTATTTCTGTCTGCACACGAATGCGTATTTTTCTGTGATTATTTGTTATGCGAATAAAAATCATTTTCCAGACCTTTGTAGTGAATTACGGAGTGATAATAATCATTGACAAACCATATTCCAAAAACATGTTTTTAAGTGCCAATTTTTGTACTTTTTATTTTGAATTTTTGAAGCACAAGTTGACTCTAAAGATATTTTTTCAAGTATCAATTTTTAGACTTTTTATTTGATATATTTTGTAATTTTATTGTATTTTGTATTTTTGGAGTGCAAGCGTACTCCAAAAACATTTTTTCAAGTACTAGATTTTTGCTTTGGCATTGATCTCGATCGTGCATGGATGACCGACGAATATAAATCGATATGCAGTAGAACCTCGATTATCCGAATTCCCACCATCCGAACCATCTGTTATACGAACGGTGATGTAGTTCATCCAAACGTTCAAAAAAATTTATTTGCTTGATTATTCGTATTTCCATGTTATGCCCTGAGTGAAATAGTATGTTTAATTTAAAAAAATGTACCCGAATCTAGGCCTAACCTAGCTTTTGTTCGAATTGCCATAAAATTGTATGCTCGGTCGAACAAAATTATTCGATTCAATGCAAGAACATTCCATTTCATTCGAAGAATCAATTTCATCAAAGAAAATTGGAAGTTGCCGAAACGCTTGTTTTACAAACGAAATCTCAATCACGTCTATGAATTTTTCCAAGCCAAAGAAACTTCCTAGAGAGATGTAACGATGATTGAGCAGCTGTACATTAAAATAATTGATGTTGAAGTTTGCATCGTTGGAATGCAACAAAAATGTTTTTTTTTTATTATTTCAATTTTTTCTTGCCCTTTTAGGCTATGAAAGTTACTAAACGTTTTTCACAAATACTTATTAGAGATTTACGACTTCAATTTGCAAAAAGGATAAAAATAAAATTTGATAAAAATAAAAAATAAGATTTGAATAACGATAAAAATAAAAGAATAAAAAATGAAAATAAAATTCGTTGCATTCCAACGGTGGTAACTTCAACGTCATCGAAACAAGCCGAATGGCTTGAAAATTTGAGATATTAAAGAAGAAAATAATAAAAAAATAAAATAATGACAACGCTCACCAGTCGTCGAATTGATGAGAAAGTAACCCTCCGGATTGCCGCTCGTAATCGTGTACGTGGATTCTTGCGGAGTGACGTCACGATCAAACGCCGGGATGCGAAGTACGTTGACGCCGGCTGGGGAATTTTCCGGCACGGAAGGATAATACACCGGCTCCTCGGTCAATGGAGTATTGTCGTTCTCGTCCAGAACCTCGACGTACATCTGCCAAAAATCGAGTGCAAAATAAACAAGCGATCCCATCCGATTATTATTACGTCGAGTCAAAAATGATTTTAAAAAAATCTATCAAGCTTCAACAATAACGACGCGATCTTTCATCGATCGAACGTAATTATTTCTCTTCGAATTTCGGTTAAACGTCAAATTTGAGGAAAAACAATTTCGTGTCACGAATTTAGCAAAAAAACGTTATTATTTTCGAGATAAATCGTGGATGAATTAATACAGCGAATCGTTATTTCATTTCGAGCTCGTTTCGCGACGCACCTTGGCCAATTTTCGAACCCGATGATAATCAGTGAAGAAATTAATTAATTATGGACTACAAATTAAATTGATTAATTTGTAGCCTATCATCGATGCAGTTTTAAACAAATATCGCTTACTGTAATTGGCCAATTTACGGAACGGGGGAAAAAAAAAGAATCAATCATTTTCAAGAGCACGTGCGTGGATTCGGTGTGTTTACCTGCAATTTGGAGTTGAGTGGAACAACCCCATGATCCTGAGCGTATATAGTCAGCCAGTAGCCGCTCTTCGTCTCGACATCAAGGATCGCTTTCGTTCTTATGTTTCCTGCAAAAATAATGAAAAATTCACAAACGTTAGAGAAGATAGCAGTAAATAATAAATAACTGATTAATAATTTTTAACTCATTAATAATTTGAAATGAAGGGGCTGTTGCGTAATCCGTTTCGACGCGCGCAGTCATAAATATGTAATCTGCAGAACAACATCTTGCGCGCCCTTCGCGTTCAATATAAATACCGCTATAAATATAAATACGAGAATAAATGATAACGAAGAGGGTTGTTCGCGAAGCGTGAAAAAATGTTGAAAAATATGCGTGGATGAAAGTTCGGATGATTTGCGGCAATGCATGCAGTCCCAGGATTTTCTCGTTGCGAAGAGATATATACCGCAAAAATCAAACTGCATTCTCGCGACAGCTATGCTTGTTAAAAGCCGCGCCGAGAATTTTCTCTCCCAATTTTTGCTTCAGAAGCTTCGAGCGACATCGCGAAAGGTCTTTTTTCCATTCACTTCGTCTTCAAGTTAAACGGACGAAAAAAAAAATTTGAAAATAAATAAACAAATTATGAACGCGGATATACATTTATATGCGCCTGGTGGTAGCCGCACTCTTTGGCATGCGCGTGCATCTATGTGCACACTCTTGCGGAGCAATAACTTGTAACAGGTTACTCGAGAGGTTGACGGTAGAAAAAGAAATGCAAAAGAAAATCATGGAAGCGGAGCGATACGAGAATCCTGGCGCCCTAACTGTATTCGGCTTTACGACGATTAATAAAAATCTTACTGACTCGGTACACACGCACGTTATTTGTAACGATATAAAATATCCAAACCCGTATAGGCGTGCGCGTAGTTGAATCTGTGGAGGAAGTCATCCAAATTAAATACCACCCGAGATTCTCTTTTCATATACTAGGGCTTATCATGACGCAATGATCGAGAAAAGAATAGGTGACTGCGATTTTTTCAATGCACCCAGAATGTTTGCTTAAGGCCGCGCTGGAGACCAAAAAAAGGACATATTTTGTGATTTTTTTCGGCGAAACCATAAAATAAATCGCAATTACCAAATAGGGGTTTTATTATACCCGTAATTGACTATACAAAATTGTTTTTTCACAGCGATACATGTCAAAATGGCAGTTGTGCCGCATTTTTCCGATGACGCCTTTATTTCTGGAAGGTCAAAGGCCGGAACAACAGCTCCTATAATTTTTGAGTTATGATGAGACAATAAAGTTTTTTCGATTATATATAAGAATATCTATAGAAGTACGTAGGATTTTTTTTAAATATTGTTTTTTGTAAAAATAGCGCATTTCTAAAACAGAAAGTATAAAATGCCATGAGAAAATCGTCAGAAAATTGCTTATAAAAAAGGAACTATGCAATATAATTTTAAAAAACCTACGTAGTGTCCCAGAAAATGTAATTCTAAATATACAGTTAAAATTTCAAGTGAATCGGTTGAAATTTGTTTGAGTTATGAGTCCGGCCGACTTGAAAAATGTAGTTTTGAGATAAACGCGTTTAAAGTTAGTAGAAAGTCACGACATGAATCAAGAGGGGTTGCGCTAGAATTCGAAAATCGAGTACTTAGAGATTTTCCACACCCATAATCTTTTGAAATATAATTTTATAGGTACTAAGGTACATTTTTAACAATAAAAAATCGATTTTTGGAAAATCGTAGAGTGGCCTAAGGCCTTAATTTCGTGTAAATATTTTTTTTAATCACGTAGCTTGAGGTTTTAGCAGGATAGAAGAAATGTCCCGTGCAGAAGTTGTCGTAGGGATCCAATTTTATCTTAAAAGAGTATAAATCGCTTAGAAAAGTACAGTGGGTTAAAAAAGTATTTGCACGCCACATATTTTTCAAATTATCCTGCGAAATAAAATAAAATACTTTAGCATTTTTTTTATTTTTTCGAATAAAAATATGTTTGAAAAATATTTTCGAACAAAAAATCAAATGCTAAAGCATATTATTTTTATCCTACGAAAAGTAGGCGGTGTGCAAATACTTTTTTTACCCACTGTATATCTTAAAAATCGATTCGAATCACATAACTGAAAATCCACCTTAATTATCGCTTGTTATTGATTACTACGCTCACAAAGCGTGCAGGTTAGGTTTCAACACGTCGAATTTTTTCTCGTGACTTTTTACATATTTTTCTCTCAAATGGCGCTCATCAAGGAGCACTGCAGAATCCAATTGGATCCCAATGAGAACATGGTATTGAAGTTTGTACCATTGGAATAGAATGAATATATATTTTTTTTTGCATTGCCGTATTTTTTCTTTGGCACATTTAGCATATGAGAATCATTGAAACTTTTTTGCGGACCCTCATTGAAAATCTATAACCCAAACCTGCAAAAAAAGATTTTAGATAATAATACAAGTGAAGAAATGAACAAAATCAAAAAGACTTTTCGTTGCATCCCAACACTGCAAACTTCAACAGTATACGAAGGTTCCCTATGTGCCGTGTCTCTAACAAATCCCTATAAAGATATGGGTACATCTTCGGACTGCCCAACAAATTTGTGCACGGGATCATGGAACCAACAAATTCCAGTTGAATATTTGAAATAAAATATTCTCAAACAACGTCAATCGGGAAATAGCGCGGAAACCATTTGGATTCCAATGTGGACTCTCTACGTGCGGCGTCTCTATGAAATCCCTATAGAAATAGGATCTGGGGACTCCCCAACAAATTTTCGCACGGGCTTTTGCAATCGTTAAGTCCTGTGGACGTTATTTGGAATTGTTCGCGGCAAGAAGATTGTATCCGGAGTATTGTTATTTTTATTACCAATGATACTTTGTATGCCATTAGAGAATTATCAGATCTCATCCTCTCTCATTCCCATCCCAAACTGATCACTTCAACCAGTTTCTTCGATACCTCTGAGGATGTTTCCCACAGCCAGTCGTTTCCCAATGCACCACTGTATCGCGTTTTCCCAAAGTCACCGGGGAAACTGTGGAAAGACCTTCCTAAAGCATACGAGCTCTACAAAGTTGCATCGAATGCGGGTCTCGCCAACTTTGCTCTCCATATAAAATTGGATCAATCGACAGTCCGGCATTTCGAAGAGGGTTCATTAACCCCTAAGAGCGTCATTCGGCGTGTCGTCGGATTCGGCGTTTCCTATCTCCTTCGCTCTCTCCGTCTCTCACCTCATCCACAGCGGAGCAAAGAATCCGCAGACTTTTATGCTCGCGCCGTTTGAACCTTCTTGCACGATTATATACACATTAATTTAAGCCTCGCACGCAGACATCGTCTGCAAACATATATATATATATGGTGACGTCGTGAGCATCGCGTTCGCTAGTCTACCGGATGCGCCTTTTACAAACAAGTTGTGTCGTTAAATAAAAAATGAAATTCAAGAAGAAAAAAAGGTGCTCAAGATTACCGTCGTTATTAGACTTCCCGTGCTTTTAATACGAGGGAAGTTTGCGCGCTCATGGCAATAAAGTGGTATATCCAAATGTATAATAACGAGGAAGAGAGGGAGATGGATCGTCATTTCTGGGCTCTACGCCGCGTCGAAACGAGCACTGCGCCTCTATGTTTATTGGCCGATCGTCTTAACGAGTAAAAACAAATTGAACCCTACACTCATAATGTATCCTTATAATAGTAGGTTTGCCGCAGGATAGCTGTGCACATACGAGTATACGTTCGAACCAAATGCAGTCGGGTTATTACTTAACAAGTTAAATGATTACGTGCAACAGTTTCGAGCATATTTCGCGTGTGTGCTATGTATTTTCTAAATTGTGTTAGATCGTGAAAAGCTCGAGAGAGAGAGAGAGAGAGAGTGAGAGAGAGAGAGAGAGAGAGAGAGAGAGAGAGAGAGAGAGAGAGAGAGAGAGAGAGAGAGAGAGTGAGCAAGAAAGATCTACGTCTTGTATATAAATTCACGGTAAAATGCCAAGACTGACGAAGACTCCGCGAGAGTTGAAGAGAAGACTTGGGAAACTGGCAGATTTAGTAGCGCAACTCTTGCAAAGTGGATAACAGATCAACTACAGAAGGTTTGAATGTGGTTGCATGATGTACGTGTACCCCCCGTTGCGGGGAACTAAGCCTGGAACGAACTGGTGAAAACCTCATTTGCATTAATCCCAACCCTTAGCATCGTCTACCACTCGAGCTCCACTCGATCCTTCGTCAACGAACTTCGTCAAGTTCATCCATGCACCAAGCCTGCCTTTCATTTCATAATGGGAACAGTCTACCGATACAATGGGCGTGATAAACCACGTGGAAAGGGAATATCGAGTGGAATACTCGGTCATACTCGAAGGGGCACTATTTGGGGTGAATGGATTTTCGTTCAACTGGAAGTGAAAATCTTTGGCTCGATGAAGAAGCTTCGGTAATAGAGGACACAGCTTAGGGAAGATGAATAACGAATAGTCTATGTGAATTATGTCATATGAGAATCAAATCCAACGACCGTTCGAATTTATTGGATATGCGAGGCGGAAGAGAGTCTATTTAAGACTCGAAAGACGAAAAGCGTCGAGCAATAATTATAATGAATAGATACTAATGTAAGCCTGCTAAAATCTTCTTCGGCGAACCCCAATAGGGTCTCCGCGAATCAAATGGAATCGTCGCTACGGCTGTTTGAAATTTCAGAACTTTGGCGATTTTCGAAAAAGTAGCCAAAAGAGTCGAACAATGTTTTTCTACTTTTACACCATTCCGAGGGTCTTGTCGGTGGAATTTTTTTCGCTGATTATAAATATCACGGAACTTTGTCGAAAGCTCAAAATTACACAGGCTAAACGAGGAAAACTCGTTTTCATATACATTCGACGAATGTTAATAGGATTTGAGGGTTTTTAAGAAATTAATAGTGAGTTTGTATTCAGGGGGTCAAAATACATTGCTACAGACTTATAAAAAAAATATTACAAATACAAAGTTCTTTTCGCATCTCGGCCAAAAATAAGTGGCTTCACTGAATCGTCTATAATTTATTTTCAGTTTCGATTTAGAACTCCCCATTGTGCGTATTTTATTTCGTAATGGTTTTCTCTTCAAAATACCGTTTGATTCCTGGAGTTCCGATAATATTTCGATTTTTGGCAGAATTTCAAACTCGGAAAATCAATTCTCATCAATTTTGCCTCTTTTTCGGTCATTTTTCAAGTACACTTTCCGAGCAAACTTATCGAGATAACGGGATGGACCAAACGGCATTATCCGATAAGCAAAAAAATTGCGAAAACCATGTTATTTCGTTCCCTCAAATCTGCGTTACTTTTCCAAACACTTGTCACCTATTTGACAGACCTGCAATTTTACAAAGAGCTATAGTCGACGGTTCGATCATTTCTTTCGCGAATTCTCATTTATCAAAGACGCCTACGCACCGATCGAGCTCAATTACAATTGCATAGTCCAAGATTTCCGATCGTTTCAATAAATCGCCAAGATCTTGTCTCAATTCTTTATGTGTCTGCCGAGTCATCGCGCGAGCGTTTACGATCGGTTCTCAAGCTTCGTCAGGATCGAGAGTTTAATTTCACTGGCTATAACTATATTTCGTTTCTCTTACTTCCGGCCTCATCTTGGTCTCCTTCGCCTCGTTAGAAATTGTCGTAGCTGAGAACACCGGAGGACTTTGCGCGACCGTTAACCCAGATTCCGGTGGTTAGATTTCTTCCTGAAGACGGGATTGGTTACGAGCGTACTGTAGCCGAGTGAAAATTGAAAAGGGGATGTCGCGAAGGGAGGAAAGCAGAGATAGAGAGTGGATAAAGGGTGGCTTGAAATGAGGAACAATTCGTTCGCGAATTCGTTGCTCGATGAAAAATTTCCAAAGATCCTAACGAGTGAGAGCTTTGGCACTGAGAATTCGCGATAATTTACAGGCGAAAAAAAATACTGCTCGGATCGGTGATAGGAAAAGAAAAAAATCTTGGAGAACTTGTACTCCACCGATCGAAACGCGTAGCTGAAAGGTGGCTATGAGTTTTGTCAGCCCAGGGCCACCAATAAACTTTGGCTCGTTGGTATATTCTGGCAATCTGCGTTGCCGCTACTTCACCAACACTGACACAAACACGTTCCACGAGAGACAACGAGAGGCGTGTACGCAAATTTCACGAAGCATTTGGCAAATTTTGAGAAGATCTACTCCTGTCAACGACATTCCACAGAACTGGGGAAGAATCGATTTTTCTCTTTACGGTGCTTTGCCAGCCACGATATTTCGAGATGCAAATAAGCTGCTGGATGAGAGAGAATTTTCTGACCCTGCGTCGGAGAGGAGTCACTGTCTGCTGGAAATATATACGAAGAAGGGTCGAGTCGTTCGCGTCTCCTCGTGATTCGTACGCGAGCAGCAACTGCGTGAAGGGTCGCATTATTCCAGCAAGTACGAATACATTCCGAGCACATTTTGTCTGTGGAAGGGAACATTTTGTTCACTCTCTGAGTACCACGCACCGAGCTCTCTAGACGGAGAGAGACCGAGAGAGAAAGAGAGAAGCCGCCATAGACATTCGCTCTTGAATCGCGTCATTATGTAAAACTTTCGAAAAAGTTCTAAAAAAAAACCTAGCGTTCCATCGATTACGTGATACGTTTTAGTAAAAAAAAATGTATTTGCGTGTGCTCCCTTATCGTTGGCAAGCACACTAAAATAGAAAATTGCTTTCATCACGAGATAATAGAAATCAAATGATATCAGTAGACAGGAATGGGATCGTCAAAGCCGGATATGGACATTAGAAATAAAATAATATCAATAAACTAACCTAGAATGCATATAAGAAAAAAAAACGACTTTATTATAATTGCCCAAGTTGCAATAATTTTTTTTTGTTTTTATCGTTTTATCCAACTGGATTCCCATACTTCCTGATAAGGATCCAATAGGTAATCGCATTAGATCCCTATACTAAAACGTCACCCTCGAACATTGGGTTCTAATCAGTATTTCCCATTGGTATCGAATGTACGAATCCAATTCCAATGACGTTCAAGTTTGCATCATTGGAATGCAATGGAAGTTCTTTTGTATTTTTGTAAATTTCTTCATTTTCATTATAATCCAATTTTTTCGTTGATTGAGGTTGTAGATCTCTACTAAACGATAGGAAAAATCATTTGAGTAATTTTCGTATCCTAAGTCAGCGAAAGAAAATGTGTGAAATAATAGAAAAGTTATCTTTCGTTTCCTTCCAACGATCGAAACTTCAACATCACCAATGCGAATACTAAAGAATTGCCACTATTAGGTTAGGTTCAAACGGGCCGAGCTTTTTCTTGCGACTGTTCACATGTTTTCGATTCAAACGTGGTAAGAATTCTCAAATAGGGGAAGCATGCAGCATCCAATTGGAACCTGATGAGGACTCCTTACGTGCGGTGTCTCTACCAAATCCCTATAGACATGTGGGTGCACCTAGGGACTCGCCAACAAATTTGTGGACGGGATCACGAAAGGATCTTTTTTTTTGGACATCCAAGAAATACCGGTTGAGAATTTCAAATAAAAAATTCTTAAACGACGTCAGTCGGGAAATACCGTGGAATCCACGTACATTCCAATGTGGACTGTCTACGTTCGGCGTCCCTGTCAAATCTTTATGGGGATGTGGGCGTTGGTATCGATCGCCATGACGTTTTGCTTTTTCCCCATTTTTAGGCATTGCCTCGTTGGGATTTGAAGCGATTTGAGGTTCCTGCAATTACGACTAACCCTCGTTAATAGGAAACGGGTGCACAAGAGCCCTAAATTCCACCCCCCTTGGTATGCAGAGCAGTTGAAATCAACAGTCTGAACGCTCTCGATCGAATGTTCATGAAGCAGATAGACGATGGGTAAAATAACCGGAAACAAAGAGCGCGATAAGGACTTCTTCTATACACGTATAGACCATATCGTGGAAAATTGATTGGAGTACAGACCTCGCGATACTATCAATTTGGTATAAAATGGTGTTGAACTGTCCACATGAAACATATTTAGGCTCAATTACAGTAGTGCCACGAGTTCATTGAACATTGACGTACGATCGATACAAAAATTCAATATACGTTCGAAATCTTGTATGCTTTACAGAGATGCTATAAAGTCTGCCACTCTCATTTTCCTCATGACTACTTTATCGACATTTTCAATTGTGCAATCATAGACAAAGGTATATACGAAGAAAAAAAATATCATTATTTCAATTACTTCCACGAAAGTTTGGGAATTCTTTTTTTATTAAACAATACTTCACCACCAGCGATAATCATGAGTATATCAAAAAGAAAGATTTACCAACAATAATAAGAACTTGAACAGAACAGGACTAAAACCTTGTGAAATTAAAAATGTTAATTTTTTCCAAAACGTATTATTTCGCAATAATTTCGACGATTTTACTTTAAAGTACTCGCTCTATGCTATTCACATAAATTCTTTCAGGTTCCCGGATCAAAGAACTACAAGGCTAAAGGGAAAGGGAGGGATATCAATCTGCTGTGACGGGTAGATGGACGTGACGAAATTATGAAAGCTACTAGTGGCTAACAACGCATATTTATTCAGTCTTGTCCACACGCAGAAATTTATATGGAATTAGATTATACTCAATTACGTACAATGAAGAATTGATTACATCCAGACACTTGGGGAAGCTTTGAAAGCTTATGTTGGAATTGCACCTAATGCCATTGATGCACGCTTACACTTCTCCCTCCATCGTAGACTGACGCTATATGCCCCAACTATCCTCTAAACCACACGGATTCTCTCTCAATCGGTGGAATATATTCCCTTTCGTTATGTATACGTCGCGTTTGCTCGTTTGTTCAGGCCTCGCGTATTGCGCCGCACAACAGCGTGCGGAATCGGTAAATGCGCAATTCGATCTGGGCTCCCGTCGCGATCCCGTCACACGTTCATTACATGCCCGCAAAGCCCACCGATTAATAATTCCCTGTACGAATCGCACGGTAGCTTAGTTTCAATATAACGATATATCTAACAACTGACCGCCCCCCCCCCCCCTCTCATGATAAATAATTTGCGACACACTATAACCGTTGATAAATACTTCCCGCGGTTATGTGGTGATTACATGCAAGTACCATTTCAGCGTCAAGCTCACGCCCTCTCGCTCCCTCCCTTTTCTATGGAGTTATCTGCATAACAGATAAAATAACCCAAACGCGTTTTCAACCAACACCCGATCCTGTGGGTTCAATTGACTGCTTATTTGTATATAGATGACGAACAGTTTGGACATTCGCACAGGAATAAATTGATATTTCACCTGCAAGCTGTGGGTTTGAATGAGAGGTAAACCGGTAAGTCAAAGGTAGACTGGTGTGAAGCCTAAATTCTGTAGCTCTGATCAAAAGCAGGCAATGTGAAATGTGACTAGAAGTGACGAGCAGCTATTGAGTATAAATTATTGGAGATCTCATTATGTGAGGAAGTGTTGATGGTTCAATATTCCGAGGGGCCCGGAAGTGTTCCAGTCCTAATCTTTCCCAAATGTTGACCTTTCCGAATAGAGAGGGGATCGGAGATTGTGGAGATCGCGATAACAACGGAAACCAGGAGCTACTGAAACGATTGGAAAAGCTGAGCCCAGCTGTATAAGAGTCCTTAGGCTCAAAGAGCCAAGTAACTAATCTTGTCATTTGAGTAAGTAGCTAATTTTACCATTCTCCGACAAAAATAATCAGGAAAGATTGTTTTCCACGACACTAACCCTTTATAACTCAACAGCGTGAAAAAAATAGTTTACTTTATGGTAGGTTCTAACAAATAAAAAAACACGTATTATTATGTAATTAGACGGCTACTTATAAAGCAATAAAGGGAGTGTGACAGACACATTACATTGTATCGTAACATTCCTTTATGATGTACGGAATGCTTTGACGCAGTTGTTTTGCTTGTTGCAGCACAAAGCCTGGCCACATTTTTCACATACCCTTTGTGGTACGCCAGCACACAGCACATTTATGCAAACATCACGCACACTCGAATCTTGCAATCTCGCATCAAGTGAACTTCGAACAAATTTTTATCCAGCTAACGCCACCTAGTTTGCGTGAATTGCAATAAAAACCATAGAACGGTTTGTAGCCATCGTGTGACATCGATTTAAAAAAGGATTAAATGTCAATTTAGGATTTTGTGAGGGCTTGGATGGTTCGTTACAGAACTGGCACACGACCATATGAAGGGTCAAGCAATAACTTGCTTACAGAAAGGTGACGGATATAATCGTGCTTGGGCTGCGAGAAAATACGTCTCTCATACTTCACTTGTTCTCTGATATCTGCAAAAGATGGAAAACGCTTATGGATACTGGATACCGGTTGTGTACGTGCGTGAACCATCTGTTTCAGGCCTCGACGCAATTCCGTCCGTGTTAGTTATCGGAATAAAATCATTAGGGAAACTCCTGCGAGTTCCCCAAGCGGCAAGAATCCGAAGAATATCAAGTGAAAGGAAGGAAAGAAGAAAGGGGATGTGTACAGCAAGTACACGACAAACCACAGTTTCAGATGGGCGACGCCAAAAGTACGGAGGGCACGGCAGTTAGCTCAAGAGTTATGTTGACGGTAAGGACCGCCCGGATCCGCCCTGGTCGTGTACTTTCTTCGTCCTTGTTCTCTCTTTATTTCCTTCTTACTTCCGTTCCATCAGCTTCTCGATCCTTTCACAAAGTCTTGGATGGCGCGAGCAGGGGATGCGGGCCTCTAGCATCCACCCTTTCCAACCACTCCATCCAAACCGCTAGCACCTTTTTATGCATCAAGCCAAGAATTGATTTCGAATTAAACGATGAGTGCGAGAGTAAGCGTTGAGAGCAGAGAATACAGGGAGCGTCGTATTGTAGGAACTTGTACCATAAAGTAGACAATCCTCTCTTTTCATCACACTCCGAATCAATGTTTCTCACATAAATCGGGGATTTTTTGAAGCTTCAGAAATATTATCTGTATAGACCTCAGATTACGAAAACGCGATGAGGCAAAAGCTTTTTCTTCCGACCCAAGTTTCTCTCGTGACATAGGGGACTTTATGGGTGCGCCGAAGCGAGACCTTTATACATCATTGGGATGAAATGTCTTCTTTATAATATATCTATGATGGTATATCACCATCCAGGATCATCCTCATATCAGCCTCACATCTTTCACATGTTCAACATCGTATTAACCTCGGGGTCTTCAAAATCGCCTTTCGATAAGTGTGAGCATATTTATGTAAAGGTCCATCCAAGGCTTGGCCTCAAAATCAACGTTTCGTTAAAAAAAAAAACGTTGAGGACTGCCCTCAATACATCCAGATGTGCTGATAGCCAACATTCTACAGATATAAGGGGTTCAAAATATCTTTTCTCTAAATATACATATATATATATACATATATATATATCATGATAAAGGACACAGTTTTATAGGCACTACAAACTAGGACACTCAGCATATTCGCTGGGTCAGCGCAAATATGAATAAACCATGTAATACGTTGGGGGCGTGGTACATACCAAGTACATGCGAACATCATCTTTGCTTTATTACTATTCACTATGAGGTCGATCGTAAAGAGGTGATCGATCTGAGAGCCAGCTACGAGCAAGGGAGATAAAACACTCTTTGGTACATACACAACACCGCAACGTCTTCATCAAGTTTCGCTACTAGTGAGCGTGAGTATATAATCTTCAATGTAATAGTTTTTTTTCTAACATGCGAGCACTTTGCTTCGTTATTTGAAAACTCGATACAAGATTCGCTTTTGCCCGCGACTTCGTCAGCGTGGGCTTTAGGATATGATCCAGAGAGGAGATAACCAAAGAAAGAAATAATTAGGAAATAACGAACGAAGCTAGAGTGTCATATTTGTCAGGCACGGTTGGTGGACTGACTGACTGAGGTAAGGGTAATTAATGAAATAGTAGCATAAAAGTGCCAACCTTCAACTTCAAGCATACAATGTCATTGTTGTCTGCAGAACTATATAGCGAAGCCATATAGTTCTGTAAACAGTATTGTATTATTTATGGTCTTCGGTAAGCACATTCAAGTTTTGCGCACTCGATACTCTCGAACAGCCCACATATAGTTGGGCTTTCGAGAAGCTAATCTTTTCTTAGTTCACCTCCTTCTTAGTGCCCTTTAAGGAACATACCTTCCGAAATACATTGAGATAAAGGCAGGGAATTGGATTTTCCCATACAACCATCAACACCCCGTTGCACCCCTAATTAGAGGTTCTTTCAAAAACCCAAAATATGCGTTTTAATATTTGTTTTGAAGAATCTTTATACCAAGTTTCAAGTTGATACACGTTAGGAATACAATTTTCCATACAAACTTTTACTCCCCCTTTCACCCGTTCAGGAGTTGATTTTCGAAAAATCCTTTTTCAGTGCACCTCTACCCCTTCGAAGGAACATATCTTCCAAATATCATGTTTCTATCTTTAGTGGTTTGGGCTGTGCGTTGTCTATATGTCAGCCAGTCACTCAGTCAGTCATTCAATCACGGAACTGTTTTATATGTATAGACAGGCAGGCATCGCTCGAAAGCGGTTTTTCCAATGTCTTGGCCGACTCGGCATTAAGGCAGTAGTCTGCTTTACAGGCTTCAAAAAATCGATTTTTCGTTTTTGTCTTAAATCTATTCCAAAACTATCCAAGAATATGTGTTCAAAATTTTAGAGGCCAATTCGACATATTTTCGAAGCTAGATCAGTTTTAGTGGCCGAGCGTCGAGCAGGTGCGAATGCTCGGGCAGAACTTTACAGCCCGTTTTCTCGAGTTTTCATTTTCACAAGTTTTGGAAAACGGTGCCGGCGATAGTAAAAACAATATATGTCCGATCGAAAAAAACCAAAGTGATCTAGCTTCAGTATTGAATTATCTTCTATTTGAACTAAAAAAGTTGGACAAAAGTACTATTTAAATTACTTGTTTTGCAACTTAAAGTGAATTTTTTTTCTTCAAAAAAGTGAATTTTTTTTTCAAACTTCGAAAAAATTTGGAATTTCGTCATTTCTTCGGTATTTTTTTAGTTCATATAGAAAAGGAACTTATAAAAACTAAAAAAAAATTTGGTTCCACTGTTTCAGATGCATCGCACGACCTCCATCACCGGCACCGATTTACGAGTGCACACTCCAGGCGCCCCAGAAAAATCGTTACAACTTTGGCAAATTTCAATAATTTGTAATAATAAAAATTATTTTTTAAAGCTTGAATATAATATACTATCGTCTCAAAATTTCGTTTACCGCAATCATTTCCTTCCCTTTCAAAAAAATTGTTGAAAAAACGCTTTTTTTTCGGCTCCTAAAGCAGACTACTGCCTTAACGTAAATCGTATCGAGATGCATCTTCGTAATAAGCGAGCTTACAGATCGATAAAAAAAAGTTTTCTGGATACTAGGACGCCGAATTTCGGTTCAAGGACCACGGAGTAGTTCTTCGGGGCGTTTGAAGATTATTCGTGAGTAAAAGTTCACGGTAAGATCACTCGGCGTGAATTTTACCTGCGAGCGCAACCGCGCTCAGCCTAAATTTCATTTCGGAAGTCTGTAAATATGATGCACATAAATGAGAACCAAACTAATTTTAGCCTGGGGTACGAAACATTCTGCTTGATAGCTTGGCTTTATTTTGACGCGTGTATTACATGCTACCTGAGTGTAATGTCGCGAGGGGACAGTGAGAAAGAGCGAGAGAAGGAGGAAGTGGGAGGCGCACGAGAGATACTTTGGCGTATGTGCACCAACTCAATAATTTTGTCCTGCACTCGGAGAACGATCGTCAATCATACGTATCGTGTATGCAAACTTTGCAAAACCAAGGACGACAACTTGTGCAGGTATGTCAAGTTTCTCGTAGTGCTGATCACGCGAATAAAAAAAAAAAACAATTCGCTTAGTCACGAAAAAAAAATCACCCGGAGGCATCATACGTGTGGGAAAAAAAATGATCCGATAGATAACAGAAATGAAATAGAATTCAGTGGCATTTGAGCGAGAAAAAAAAACGGTTTGATTTCAATCAAGCCAATTTGGATTAAAGAGGATAAAAATAATTTGAATCAGCTCTTTGGCCCAGCTCCAAATGATTGCGGCTCGATAAATTTCGTACGATTCGTTGGAACTTTCATTCATTCGAAAGAGCGATTACAAACCCAACTATATGCCCCTCAATTACAAGCATATCAGCGATTCGTTCAAATTGGAATGCAACTTGCCAGCTCCGCTCGGGAATGCAATGTTCGTCCTGATATCGAGTGCATGATATCTGCGCGTATAACTGGAAAATTCAACGATGAATACAAATTGAAGTTGGCCAAATTTTATCGGTCGTCGCGGAAGTAATGTATATCCGATAGAGAAGATCCACGTTATATATTTGTCCACATATATTTCCTATGCTCAATTACTATCGGAAGGCGGCCTTTTGAACAATCGCCAGGCGTGCGGGGCGGGCTCTTGTGTATGCGACATGGATATACGGGACTCTGACGTGATGTGTCTCTCGTTTGACGTTGATTACATTGGACGTTCGCAGGGGACTAGATGCGGTGTGGCGGTGCGGTTCATCTATTTCCGGGCCAGAGAGGGAGGGAGGGAGGGAGGGAGGGAGGGAGGGAGAGAGAGAGAGAGAGAGAGAGAGAGAGAGAGAACAAGAAGGAAGAGCACTAGGTGTCCTCCCGTGTATACGTGTGGTGGTGTTCCGGTTATCGTGTTTCGCGATTTACGAGATAACGCACGAGAGCGCGCTGCTTCCGTCGTTATTACCGGATGTCCCATCAGCATACTTGCTTTAATATGACGAGGGATCGCACTCGCGCACATCTGCTTGGACATTTTTTCGTTATCTTCACTTTTGCGAATAATACGAGCTATTTGGTTGAAGAATGTCTGCATGCGCGAGAGGAATTGCATCTGAGGATGCATGGGAGATATAATCCCAGATAGACGTAGCCTAAATTTGAGACTATGTGCTCTAGATGTCAACGGATCAGCATAAGTTTTGGGCCTAAAAGAGAGGTCGATTTTTAATATTTTTTTTCTGATGAGAGTATTGGGTTGAAGCGGTCAGGATTTTACAGGCAATCAACACACAGTCTTGCCGAGCTGGAGATTTTTTGTTGAAGAATATTCATAAATAATGAAGTTATTATTATTTAGATAAAGTACTGACGTTGCTGCTTGACCAATCGGTGTTGGTGGTTCTGGAAATTACGGTGATTTAAAGTGGAAAATAAAGAAATGCAGTTTGAGTATTGAAAATAAATGTGTTATTATTATTTTTCCCGTGTTCCAACGTATAACATTGTGGATTTTTACGTATTACCCTTTCCAATTGAAGTCATTCCTATCACTACTCCCCCGCAGTTCGCTAATTTAGCCTAACTTTCGTTGTGTCCACAGCCGTCTAAAACTACACTACCGTTATAGACGGCCCCACATTCTTCTGATCCTCTGCTGCACATATTTGTACTCAAGTATCTACACTGGCTGATGTGCCAGTCGGAAGACGGCTAATCGGTCACCACTCCGAGCATTGGCCATGCTCAACGCTGCTCAACTCGAAGTACCGCCGGAGCTGAACGCCGACCGCACATCTACCAGTGTCGGTCCAAATGCACTCTTAGTATAATAATAAAATTTTCGTATGACCGAATACTTTTTTGAGATGTTGACAATTACGAAAATGTCAAGCTGTAGGCCAAAAAATTTCGATTTTCGACTAAAATAATCAACTTTAATCATTTGCTATCAACAAATGGACCAACATGTCAAAAAAGCCACGGGTCATATGATTAAAAATGTTATAAAATATGCTCTATCGGAATGTGAAGTGAATGGGATGAATAGATTGTAAGATACGACTCACACCGTTTCATAAATCTCAGTGTTGCGCCGTAGCGCATTTGGCTATCTGACTCATCACAAAAATCATCATAACTCGGTCAGTTTTCGGAATTCTTACGAAATCATTGTTGAAAATTTAAGTTAAGATCCTAGCATATGAAACTATGCAATACCAAAAACGTATTTTTTAAACTTCATGCCTATGAAGCTCCCTTACATAAAATCAGACGTAAGCCGCATAATATGATCAACAAGCTTCATATTCCAAAAGTGTGCTACTTCAATAATTGTTTAACATGGATTTGTTTGTATGTAACTTAATTAGGGAAAATCTCTTGAGAGTGAATAATTGCGAAGTAAATGATTGTGAAATTTTCTCGAGTTTCTCTCATACATAAAGAAACGACCAAAAAAATTTTAACATTTCGTGCCACTTTTTCTTCATGCCGATCATTACGCAGATCTCCGAATCATCAAGTCACTACATACTATCCGTACTTTCGAATAAACCGTACCTATGCTCGACCACCTCCGCAGGTGGCATGATCCAATGACCGCGATCCATTAAACATTCTGTAAAAAATTCTTCTTTTTCTTGCGATTGCCGTAAAATAGTGTGTTTCTCGAGTCACGACTCACTTGCCACAAGCCATTTCAGTGAAAAACATTAGCTTAGCGGATATTAGGGAGAACATTTGACATTTGCCCAAAGGATTGCGTTCTTTTTTTTTGCGCAGCACACTTACCATCAGTCACTCCGATCTCCCTGTCGTTTTACCGTTACTCCGCGATACGACGTGTACTTCGTCTGCGAGTTTGAACGCCACGAAAAACTCTTTCTCTTCATATCGCAGTCGCTCCCCCGCTCATTTCAAATCTCGTTTTTGCGCAGTAAAAGTTTTTTTTATTTTTTTTTACCGTTTGCAGTGTCAAGGAAAGCTACATTCCGGAGTGCGGCAGCCACGAGAAAGATTTGCGAAAAGTGTTTGTATGTGTAACGATGCTGGTGGTCCTCTCTTGGTCGTGGGCGAATAACGTTTTTCTCGCGCGAGCTAAGAGATAAGAAAAGGGATGGCGAGAGAAGTACGTTTATACGAGTTTCATCTCGGTATTACGAGGAATTATTTCAAAATCCCACATGGCTTCTGTAACTTGTTCGCATTGTTGTGTACGCGTACGTACACTGTATATGACAGGAATATTTGTCGACGTAATTCTATAATGTACACTTCGTCACCCCACCAAATCCTATCGTACATTGCGCGACACGTAAGCATATACGTCAAACAGGGAAGGTGTACCTTCCGCGAGATTGCTGCAGCATCTCAAAGATGACGTGTCCGACAAAAGCGCACGAGAGCATAGCCGACGTGCATACAGCCCGATGTATGTGCAGGAGATGAAGCATGAAAGATGGTTAAGCTGACATGTGAAGGAGATCACGTCTCTCACCGAGAAGCTACCGTCCCGGGACCACTCCTGTTCTTTTCTTGGGTGGCCTGCAGGCCTTTACGGGCTCACGCACTCTGGACCGCCGAATCGGTCGGCCACGTCTCGACGAAAGATTTATAATCACGAAACTCTACGCTTGACAACAATAACATTTGTTACATCAACAATATTCGAGATCAACTGCTGTGAAAGCCGCGAAACGTTGGTTTAGGCTGATGTCAAGAGACGAAGAAGAGCACGCTCTGGAATCTTTTTATTCTGGGATGCTGAAGTTTGGATCGTTGGAATGAAAATGGTCTTATTTCGAATCGCCTTAATGTGTTTTGCTATGTTAAAGCTACGATGATCACTCAAAGGGGTTTTGGAATCCTCATCAGAGATCTATAACCTAAGTCTGCAAACACGATATTAAACAGTGATCTTTACATATAGTCACCTCTTACCTATTTTGCCTTCCCGGATATTTAGCGAAATACCGACCACTTAAGGCCTTAGGCTACTCTAGGCTAAGGCTAGAGGCCAAAAGAAGCATACTTTGTGATTTTTTTTTCAGCCAAACCATGAAATAAATCGGAATTACAAAATAGGGATTTTATTATACACGTAATTGAATATACAAAATTATTTTTTCACAGCGATACATATCAAAATGGCGACTGTCATTTTTCCGATGACGCCTTTATTTATGGAAGGTCAACGGCCGGACCAACAGCTCCTATAATTTTTTAGTTATGATGAGACACTAAAGTTTTTTCGATTATACATAAAAATAGCTATAGAAGTACGTAGGATTTTTTTGATATATTTTTTTTTGTCAAAATGGCGCATTTCTAAAACATAAAGTATAAAATGCCATGAGAAAATCGTCAGAAAATTGTTTATAAAAAAGGAACTATGCAATATAATTTTAAAAAATCATACGTAGTGCCTCAGAAAATGTAATTCTAAATATATAGCTAAAATTTCAAGTGAATCGGTTGAAATTTGTTTGAGTTATGAGTCCGGCCGACTTGAAAGATGTAGTTTTGAGATAAACGCGTTTAAAGTTAGTAGAAAGTCACAACACGAGTCAAGAGGGGTTGCGCTAGAATTCGAAAATCGAGTACTTAGAGATTTTTCACACCCATAATCTTTTGGAATATAATTTTATAAGTACTAAGGAACATTTTTAACAAAAAAAAAATCGATTTTTGGAAAATCCTAGAATGGCCTAAGGCCTTAATTGTCCGATGGGTCCTTCCCATACCCCCCACTCCATCCCCATCTACTCGTGGGTACAACCTCACTTACCGTCTTAACCATGTTAAGACGGTAAGTGAGAGTTAATTGTAAAATAGTTCCGTGACTGATTGACTCAATGACTGACTGACATATAGACAACGCACAGCCTAAACCGTTGAAGATAGAAATATGAAATTTGCAAGATTTGTTCCTTAGAAGGTGTAGATGTGCACTAAGATAAATGACTTGTCGAAAATCGACTCCTAAAGGGGTGAAATGGGGTGTAAAAGTTTGTATGGAAAATTGTATTCCTTGCGTGTATAAACTTGAAACTTGGTATAAATATTCTTTAAAACAAATAATAAAACATATGTTTTCGGATTTAAAAATAATAACCCCCAGTTAGGAGTAAAACAGGGTGTTGAAGTTTGTATGGAAAAATCTAGGTGGAGGTGGACCAAGAACGGATTACCTTCTCGCATGGTCTACTATATCGAGTGCACAAAACTGGAATGTGCTTGCCGAAGACCATACAATGTTGTCTATAGAACTATATTGCAAATCCCTATAGTTCTGTAGATAACAAAGACATTGTATGATACTAGAGTTAAAGGTTGGCACTTTTATATTACTATTTCATTAATTACCAACTCTTACCTCCGTCACAGTCTATGCCACCGTATCTGAGAAAAATGATACTCTACCTTCTTTCTTTTTTTCTTACTTTTCCTCTTTTTTTTTAATTTTCTCCCTGGATCGAACCCTTAAGTCCGCGCGGACGAAGTCGCAGACAAAAGCTAGTATTTGTATTGAGCTATAAATAGATTGCGAAACATCGTTTAATTCTATCGACGAAAACTTCAGCGTCATTTTATTCCCACGTACTATGTTAATATTAACATTAATAAAATTGTGATTAAAAATAGATGTGCATCAAAAGAACATTGACAGTCGAGCACTCGCTATCCAGTTCGGCCCACTCACGGCTTTGGAAATTGGACACCATGACACACAAGCATTTTGCGCTTTCGCGCCAAGTCGCGATTTCCAAAGTGGTAAAGGGATGAGACGATTGATTGGCCACGGATCTCAATATCCGTTTCAAATTATTACGACCAGGTACTTCAAGCGCGAGTAAATAACTAATGGAGACGAAGAGCAAGTCACCTCTCTAATTATTGCCGCCCGGGAGACTCGAAATAGGACCTGCAAGAGAAGATCTGGTGTTTCTCTCGTCGACCCGACAATACGGAAAGCCGATATATGGAGGAACATGCGACTCGTGGCGAATGGCTTGTTACTGTGTATCGTATAACTGAGAAACTCTCGTTGGTGACGTTACTGCTTTTCGGCCTCAAAAGTCCGAATCTCTCTCTCTCTCTCTCTCTCTCTCTCTCTCTCTCCTCTCTCTCTCTCTCTCTCTCTCTCTCTCTCTCTCTTTCTCTCTCTCTCTCTCTCTCTTTCGCTCTCTCTTTGTCCATGGAGAGTTATACGGTGAATGCACGAGTGCGAGGTGCACGAGAAATTGGAATCGGGCGCCCGAATGATCAAAAAGGAGGGCATAAAATGGAATGGATGAGGACGTGAGGATAGAGTTAAGAAGGAAAGGAACATGGCAGGAAGCGCCTCGACGTTGTACGTGGAGAGAGTACGGTACAACTATTAATTGGTTTGGGTTTCCTCCAGAACTTTAACCCAATAACAGTAGTAAAATAGAGGCTCTGTAACGCGTTCAGAACTGTACTAGAATCATCTACTTACAAAGCATACCTAACCTAACGGCAATATAACGTACACTGTTATGACTTTCTGTCATATTCCATGCTCGCTCTGTTCTATATGAAAAGGATACTTCGAACCCGTTATATCCCTGTAATGTTGGCTCTCAGCACATCTGGCTGTTTTGATGACAAGAATATCCTTGTAATGGCCTTTATACGTATAGATATGCTTATATTTATTTGACGGTGATTTTGAAGACGTTGGGGTTTACATAATACAGTAAAACTTCAGTTATACGTTTTTTGAGGGGTACGGAATGTTTGCAGTTGTTTCTCCGCTCGCACATGTGTCAACCATATGAAATGTCGTATATTAAGTAACAGCTGAAACCTGTGCCGACATTTAAAAAAAGTAACCATGAAGATCCGTGACCTATAGGAAGTGTAATTATTTATGTTTTGAACATGGAAAGAAAAAATGGTGTATTATCGATACAATTAGCTTTTTTTTTATTTCCGAAAATGCAAAAAGGCGTCACAAACTCACAAAAAGATATGCCCCGTATACGGAGAGAATGCCATAAGCGAAAGTGTGTGGGTGAGATGTTTTTGTGCACCTATCGTATAGTCCGGATCTTGCACCTTCAGACTATCACTTGTTCCAGACGCTATAGAACAGTTTGAATAATAAAACCTTTAGTTCCCTGGACGTCCTCAAAAACCATTTGGATGATTTCTTTGCCCAAAGAGCTCCGGACTTCTACGAAAGAGGGATAATGAAGCTCGTGGAGAAATGGCAGAAAGTTTATGAACAGAATGGAACATATTTAGTTCATGGAAATCATTTTTTTTTTGTAAATGTTTTGCCTTTGAAATTTACTCGATTATCGATACGGAATTATGCATAGACCCGATACATGCCTACACAGTACGATCCCAGAGTTTTACAGTGGGAAAAATCAAGGTACGGCTTGTAAAGATTGTTTTATACTTGTCTGTCTTCTTTTACATCACAGAACACTGATTAACGTATAACCGAGAAAAAACGGACGCTAGGGAACTAAATTAATAACATATAGGGTAGGGAGGGACATGTTGAGCAAGTTTGGAATTATCGCCCTGTAATTCCTTAACAGTTTGCCATATAAAAATGAAACCTACTTTGGTCAATACGAAATTTATCTGGGAAAAAGTCTATAAACGAAATTCTTCTTATCCTTATTGTTTCACAGATAATCGCGCTCAAACGACTAAGGCCATATTTGCTCAACCTGTCCCGATAGTGGTGTAAGTTGAGCATGAGTATGAGGTAAGTGGCGCAAAGTAAGAATTGCATAAAAAAATCAGACGTATGCAACGTGATTTGGTCTAATGCAGTAATAAACCAACAGTCGCTTGTTAATGAGTTAGGTTTTAAAACATAACATTAATTGCAATGAACTTTGTAATATTTTTTCTCATACAATGGTAGAAAAAAATCTTTCAACCACATTTTTTATACTTTTGAGTGCAAAAATAATGAAACGTCCCGTGTTACCGTCTCCCGTTCCCCTCCCCCATACCTCTCTTTCCGCTATTTGATGCACCTGCGTGCGGTACTTAGTTTTGCATATATTTCGATTGCCCAACTTATCCGACTGCTCAACATGCCCCTCCTTACCCTAAGCACGAAAAACGTATAAGTGAAGCTTTATTACATTATTTATTTATAAGTGTAAAACGTATAAACGAGGTTTAACTGTAGTAGGAAATACACGTACGTGTGGAAGTACAGGAAAAGGTTGGAATGAGGTGGGCATGTAAAGGGAAGGATCCCGTATAGACGGAACACCTCCAAGCAGTAGAAGAAATTAAATACAGAAGAGCACTGCAAAGAATGGAACACGATTTGCATTTTTCATCAACTGAGAATTCCTATCGCTGCATGCTCAAATCTGATAAGTCGTAACTCATCAATGATCAATGATGAGTAAGAACAAATCGAGTAGAAAATTCACCAAAGAGTTGTAAGCGATTGAGAATACGCAGTTTTCGTCGAGCTGCCAGTTTCCACGAGTGAGCATTGAATTGTTCAACGGTAGCGCCCATTTCGCGACTACTTTTTCCATACATTCTTTGCATACACACCCACACCCACACCCACACACACACACACACATGTGCATACACGAATATGCACATCGAAGACGTGTGTACTCGCGTCTCTCGGCTTGCTCGATGTACACGTCTGGCAAAACTAGTAACGAATAAATTCACCGAGCGGATATACATTGCGTACAGCATTCGGAGCGACAATAAGAAAACCGAAGGATGTTTTACGTGTATGTAAGCACATATGTGAAAGACGTATTCACGCGATTGCCGTCGAGAAGAATTTTTATCCCTTACCCATCTCTCCTTCTCTTATCGATGTATACGTACATATCGCCATCGTTGGGTGCAACGACACTAAGAAAATGATCGAAAATGGAAAATCCAGCTAAATCCGTGTCTAACCTCCTGGCAATACGAACATGTATGCGTTGTATGCACAGAACGCGTCTACTTCGCCATGAATGAAATGGGCGGGCGATTTTTCATAATTTATTTTCATCCAAAAGAATCCCTTCCGTGGTATCAGCGATTCGCATATATGCACATAGCCCCTCCCCCCTCCCCGTCCCGTCTTTCCTCCAGCAATATATGCGCGACACTTTGCCCTCACACCATTGCAGCGTTGCACCGTTAAAGTGCGACGCGTGGGGTGAAGCGTTTTGCGCAATACACGGCCGTGTACGTGCTGTTGCGTCTTCACATATCCATATACATGTATCGACTAGCAGGGGGTTGTGAAGAACGACACGGTGTGAGATAATTTTTTTAAAGGAAAAAAAAAAAACAAAAATAGGAGAAGACACTTTGCCTAGGCACTCGCATGGGTGATAGTGTCGCTGGCAACGTGTTACGAAGGGAAATACGTGCCGGAGTAAGAGAAGGGAACAGAGAAGAGTACAACACACCGTACATACGTAAGTCAGGATCGGTGCTGCATGCACGAGTCGTTTGCGTGCCGGGAATAAATCTCAACGGGGATGACATCGAGATACACCATATATATATATATATATCTACATGGTCGTTTTAAGGTAGAAGAGTCGATAGGTCGATTCCGCTCGGTTCCGTCTGTATTTAATACCAAACTCTTCGAATGTAAAGGATATATATATATATATATATATATCGATGTATACACCTACGCACTGGAGGGACATGAATGAGGTATGTGTCGCGAAAGGTCGAATTGAACGACAGTGTCACGTTGAAAAAATCACCACCCCTTTGACACGTGATGTAACTGTTAATCGAGTGTAGGTCTGCCTTTCCGACTCTTCCATTTCTACCGCGCGCCGGTTACAATCAATCGAGTACATAGAAGAAACGAGACACTTCATATACGAAAAGTGCCTTTCTTGATTGGAAAAATATTCAGTATTCTTAATTGATTGCTGGAATTTCGATCGAATTCCCGAACGTGGAACGAAACTACGCAAACTTTGTTTCATTGATGTATCGCCATTTTGAAGGGCTGTCTCGTTGGAAAGAACATTTGCAGTGTCTGACTCGCGGAACTGTGGACATACAAAACGTTTGACAAAAACGTGTACAACTACATTTTTTCTTGGAGGGAATCTACCATTAGAGTAGATTCCCTCCAAGGCTTTGTATGGAAAGTGTCAGTTATCGTCCAACCGTGGTTACAGACAAACCACTATTGTCCGAAAAACACGTGGGAAAAAGACTCACATGGACGAAAGAAAGTTTGGACCGCGATTGGGACAATTTCATTTTTTTGGACGAAGCTTCTTCTTGGTACTTTCTCTCATCACTCATAGACAACAAAGATCTGGAATGTCAAGCAATTATTCCGTCAGATTCAACTCATATGGAGGTCTTTGTCACCTGATTATGCCACGAAATGAGTGGAAAGTATGTCTCGGAGATGCCGGGCGATTATTAACCCTAGAAGTCATGCATGGGATAGAAACTCACCCCAGTCGACTTCAGAAGTGCGCTCCTAAGCTATAAGTCGATATTCTCGACTGGGGGCCGCGATCACAATGCAGTTTTACTACCTGGCTGTGAGGGCAGGCCAGCAATGACATCAGTTACTCGCTGGTTGTCAGGCAAAACGGTTCTCAAAAGCTTCCGGGGTGGGTATCTATCCCAGTCTAAAGCTACCGTTGGTGTTTCGTAGCGGTAAGTGAATTTTATTTATTTTTTTACCAGAATCAATATAATATATATATCTTTCTTTGAGTGATTTAGGCGCAAATGGTCACATATATTTTTTTATTTGATTTGAAAAAAAAAAAATAATACGATGCTCCTTCACAATTTCGACGAGGATCTTGAGAATATGAATCGGAGGATCTTCATAAAAAGTCTCGTCAAGTCTCTCATCGAGCCTCATCTACGAGCAGGCTACTCATTCCGAATTTCCGACGGGACTTGCAAGTTTCCATTAGTACCATCTTGCAAGAAGAAAAACCAACAGCACCAAGGGTTGGGCTAAAAAAACGCAGCTCCATGTGCATTCTGTCCAAAAGCAAAGGATCACAAGATTCAGATTTATTGCCAACGATGCCAAAGGGCTGCCTGCGAGAAGCACAGAACGGTACATTGTTGCATTTGCGCGACAGTAGAATGAATTGGACGTACGATTTCTTTGTATTCTTTATATTCTTATTTTTATCATCATTTCTGATTATAAACGATTTTCTAAATAAACGAAGTGAAAAATATACGAAAATCTCCTGTAAACATTTTGTTCGTTGCATTTCCATTGACTTTTTTTTCCTATTTACATATTCCGTATTTTTCCCATTTTCATATCCCAAAGTAAATACACTTTTCGAACGGAATATAGTTCAACTAATTTTTTTCGATAAGCTTAATGTTTCTTCTTCAACACCCGTGCGACATTTGATGATCTGTTAATTGGAAGAAAAAAATTGAATTTTTTGCTTACAAAATGCGATTTTGGTTGACTTTCGGCATATGTCGGTGTTTAAACGGGTTTTTCACTAAATAAATTTTAATAAAATTGAATTTGCCTTACACCAATTTTTTCCTCATCGAAAAACAAAAAGATTCATGTACTTATATATATATATATCTTTATGGCTCGATGGAGCGATTGTGCCTACAAGAAATGCGATGATGTTGAAGTTTGCATCGTTGGAATAGAACGGAAATCAACTTTTCTTTTATTGCTCACATTTATTTCGCCGTTTTAGGGTATGAAACCACCTAAAAGGTTTTGGGTGATTTTACCCACTCGAGATTCACAATCGCAATTTATAAAAAAAATAATAGATCATAATAAAAATGAAAAAAAACGAGAAAAAAACTTTCGTTACATTCCAACGATGCAAACCTCAACGCCATGAAATGCGTAAGATGGCTATTGGGCCTCAGTCGTGAGTTAAAAGGTAGAAAAAATGGTATTCTAGGGTTCTAGACTTAATAGTGGACGCGACTGGACCACTTATTAATAATAAAGCATCGCGGTTTATATGATGCAGTGTGTGTGTATTTTTTTTCAATGCCTTCTCGCAAATAGTTTTTTTGAGTTCCGCCGTACACCCTCTTGTCAAACAGACTTTACATAATCAAGGGCTCCCTTCGCTTGCGAAATTAGCGTTAAACGGCTTCATTCGCTTGAGGTGAATCTAATTTCGGAAAATAGCTTGAAAATGCTGGAAGTTCGGAAATTGCGGTAGGTCGCATTATTCTTAGGTAGTAATATGTGGTGAAAATGCATACGAATTGCCTCAGCGTGTCCGCACAGAGCTGTTGCGAGCGTAACGAGAGCTTCGCGTGAACTTTTAGCTTTGAAAATGAGAAACCTCAAGGGACGCGAGAAGAACGAGAAGCAAGACCGTAATGGCCCCACTGCATGGGGATGAACTTCGAGTCTCGGTGTCGTGGAGGGCTTAAGTTAATTAGAAATTCCCTTCATCCCTTTGCCTCTCTCTCTCTCACTCTCCCTCTCTCTCTCTCTCTCTCTCTCTCTCTCTCTCTCTCTCTCTCTCTCTCCCTCTTTCTTTCTCTCTCTTAGTTTGCTTGTCCTGTGAACGGCCTCGTTTTGCGTGCCGAGAATCCGTGTCGATGATCCTCCATAGTGAATTTTCGGCGGATACTGATCACGACCCGCTAATCGGATTAATTTCATTAGCAAGATGCAAACTTGGCCAAAATGTCATATATCTATATGTATCAGTGTACAATCAAGTGTGGGAATTTGGGATATGGTGCTGAATTGTGTGGGGAAGAATGAGATCTATAATAATCGTGATGAAAATCCACATTCTGCTTCACTTGGCTACCTAATTTCACAAACATTCCCATGATTAAGATAAACCAATCGTTGTTTCCTTAGAAAACGGTACTCGTCATCGTCGTTTTGCTGGAAAATGGCTTCGGATGTTTTTTCACTCCAGCTGAGGCCTTTTCCAATCGGGCGGTCATCACGCTCTCGTGATCTCTGGAAAGCCCTTTTTCGAGTCAGGTTGATCCTGTGGACAGTTACAATGGGCAAAAATCCTCAGTAGAGTGTATAAGAGAAAGGCAGACAGAGAGGGAGAGAGAGAGAGAGAGAGAGAGAGAGAGAGAGAGAGAGGGAGAGAAAAAGAGCTGGGAAGAGAAGAAGGACGCGAGTGATGAGGAGAGAGCAAAGTTCCCGGTAGCTCGTAAAATAATTACGTGAGTAACGCTGTCCGTCGAGTGCAAAGGCATTTTCGTCTCTCGCGTATTGGACGTCGGAAACAGAGGCTCGAGAATGCGGAGTAGCTCGCCGTAGCACGCGGGAAAAGGACATGAGTCTGCGGAGGCGGAATATTTGCATATCAAACGACATGACGCAGGAAACTGGCGAATGAGCCCACAGCATCTCTGGCTTTATGGATGCTGCTTTTTCTGCACACTAGGGCACCTCCGTCGGGAGCAAAAGAGAGAAAGAGGGAAAGGGCAAGAGAGAGAAAGCAAAAGACAGATAGAGCTGTGCTGTCAAGAGAGAGGGCGTTTAAATGACTTTGCGAAAAGTGCCGGGGGCTCAGGTAATTTCATTTCCCGTCCAATATATGTATACTCTCATACAAGAGGACACAAAATTAATACCATATTCGTCGTTCATTTAACCAATTTGCGCGTCATGGTTGTTGAAAAAAAGCAAATTTCGTTTTCGCAAGTTTTAAAACGCACTCTCGGAATTTGATAGTGCGCCCGGGATAGATTGAGAGTAAGAAAGAGTGAGAGAGAAAGAGAGAGAGAGAGAGAGTGAGAGGGAGAGAGAGAGAGAGAGAGAGAGGGAGAGAGAGAGAGAGATAAATAAATAGACGACGAATAGAGTGTCAACCTATAAAGAACTGTTATTGGCCCCACGTACGACGATGCCAATAAAAGAAGGGAGGGTATAGTTCTCGAACTGGCCAGCAAAAAGCGGATATACGTGTGATGGCCGATAGCCAGAGTTTTTCACTCATACAAACGCCGTTCGAGAGAAAGGGCGGTAAAAGACCTTCGTGTACGGGACAAAAGACGAGAATCTAGAGATAAGTATGTGTGTGCGTGTGTGTGTGTGTGTGTGTGTGTGTGTGTGTGTGTGTGTGTGCGCGCGCGTGTGTGTGTGTGTGTGTGTGAACGAGAAAGAGAGAGAGAGAGAGAGAGAGAGAGAGAGAGAGAGAGAAAGAGAGAGAGAGAGAGAAAAGAGATCTATAAACGAATGATATTCGGATTTGCGATTATATCCGAAGTTCCCAGCCATCTGGCGCGAACGTTCGATCCAATGTTCCACAGCTTTGCTCCCGAATGCCGCCCAAGACCGAAGGCAGTCGAGGAGTGAGATAAAAGAGCCCCGCACCGAAATATTCGGCAGGTGGCCAATGCTATTCATGAAACATTACTTACCGGAAATTATTCATTGTATATCCTTGAAAAAAAAAAATTCTCCGGGAAATATAAATATGTATGCATTACCGAAAACGTAATATCCGTTGAAAACCGATCTTCGTGGTCAAAACTAGTTTAGGTTTGAGTTTTCTTGAATTATTCGGGTTTACTTGTTTTTTGGGTCGAAACTAGTCTCAACTAGGGCTTTCGAAATAATTCGAGGTTTGACGATGACATACATAGCGTTATAGACCCCCAAATACCCCTATAAGAAATATACATAACTAAAACTGCATTGTGTCACATGTAGGTGAAGGATAATGTAGAATGGGAAATTGAAGCCACAAAACGGCAGAAATGGGAAGTCGAAGGGACCACAAGAGAGGAAGAAAGAGAGAGAGTTGCATTTCCTCGACTTCACGTCTTGGTGCGGTCGCGTCGATTGTAAAAGAGCTGCATTACCACTTCCGGCCAACACGAACCAGGAGGAAGTTTTATGACATCGGTAACATCAGGCTCAACGTGTCTACCTGCCGCAGTACTGGTAATGGTTTTAAGTATACATATGTACATACATCTATATATATATATATATATATATCCCAATAGTATATTGGAACATGGGTGGTGGTACTCGTGGTGTAAGCTGGCGGTATTATATAAAACGAGTAATTTTGGGGTTGAGCCGGTGTGCGCCTCGTAAGCCAGAGCCTCAGCTCTGATAAAAGTGAAAAACAATTGCCGGAACTCGGGGGAGTTGCACCTCCGCAAGGTAAAACCACCGTTAATGAACGCTGATGGCGTCCAAATGTACCGGCCCACAATTCACCTACTAGATTCCACACATACGAAGGACGAGACTTTTTTTATACTTGGTAGGCCTCTTTACGATATTTATATATATATATATATATATATATATATATATATATATATATTTATATATATATATATATATATATATATATATATATATATATTTGATAAATTTATACATATAAAACCGTTCCGTGACTGACCGGCTGACTGACATATAAACAACGCACAGCTTAAACCGCTGAAAATAGAAACATGAAATTTGGAAGATATGTTCCTTAGGAGGTGTAGGTGCACTAAGAAAGGATTTTTCGAAAATCAACTTCGAAGGGGGTGAACTGGGGTGTAAAAGTTTGGATGGAAAATTGTATTCCATGTATCAACTTGAAACGCGGTGTAATATTCTTCAAAACAAATAGTAAAACTCGTATTTTAGGATATTTTGAAAAAACCTCTAATAAGGAATGCAACTGGTGATGGAGTTTCCATTAGTCAAATTCCACACGGGTGGAACCTAGTTTATTATATTAATAAATGTAATTGTTGCGTATCATGCAACGCTGACGCAAAATGTAACTCTTTTTTTGATCAATTCTGAGTAACGAAGTTCTCATGATCTTGACACATCAAACTTTTGAACTTGTAACTCATGTGTTATTGGATACGAAGCACGCGCGAATATTAGACAGTTATAATGAGAATGCTTTTATCATTCAGCTACTCATTCACAAAGTCCATTTTACACAAACGGCATACGATTCGCTGTTTTTAATTGTAGCATATAGTCTAGGTGAAAGAGATTCGTGGATTCCGATGGCAAGCCTGAATGCCTTGATGACTGATGAGAGAAACTGTTCAAGGTTCGAAAGAGGTTCAAGGATCCGTGCAAAAATTTTTTGGCGAGTCCCCGGATCCTACTACATTCCTATAGGGATTTTATAGGGAAGCCGCACGTAGGGCGACCACATTGGAATCAGAGTGGATTCCGCACTATTTCCTGATTGACGTCGTTTGAGAATTTTTTTTTTAATTCTCAACCGGAATTTGTTGGCACCCCAAAGTAAATATACTTTCGCGATATCGTGAACTTTATCGAAGCCCCGCTTCGTGGACGAATCCAATGCGAAGATGTATTGGATTCCTATCAGGAACTGGGGACAAGTATTGGGATCCAATTGGATCCTACGACAATTTCTGTACGGGGTTGTTCTTGATGAATTATCGTTTAGTCATCGCAGCCTCCGCTCAATGCGAAGCGATTCGACGCTTTGGATTTTTTAATTTATTTCATCTTGTTTAGTACTTCGTTGCCATTCTCACTAGAATCCTAAATTGTTTCGCGCTCGCATTCCATGGAAAACAGAACGCCAGCGCCGATTGCCAGAGTTTGATGATTGGAAAATTAGTAGACGATCCTATCGTGACTGCCACGGCAATAAAAAGCTTTTAATATCCTCGGGTCTTTCTGGTTGTAGTACTTTACCCTCAATCCGAAGTGTATCCCAACTGATCGAGTGCTCAGTATACACGTGTATCATCCTCGTTTCTTTTTTAACAGCTATGTGTGCTCTCGCGACGCGGTGCTTTCGTTTTTATGGATTCAACGAGATATTCCGTCTAAGCTTCGCCCAGGTATAGTTCGACGGGTTTGCAGCTCCGTGACTTTATAGATCGCTCTGCACCGCGAAAGAGTAAGACTCCCGGCCGATGAACGTCGTTACTTCTGCTGTCGAACTTTACGACAAGGATATCTATGTAGTTCCTGCGGTGTGCAAGGATGTTGAGTTCGCGGTTACTGCTTCGCCAGCCAAAATTAAATTTCCTTCCGCCCCCGAGGTCGAGCCTACGTGTTTTGGCTGCTGGAGAGGTCTCAATTTATTTCACGTATCGATTTTTTAAAAAAATATATATATGTATGTGTGTGTGTGTGTTTTTTTTATAGAACAGCTCGAGGAGGCAGAGCCGATAACCTATATTTATAAGTGTGTGGGTTGCCACGTGGATATAATGGCAGGAATAACTCGCCCAGCAAGTCTCTCCGGAATCCCTTTATCAAGCTCGCCAGACCTAAATGGGGTTTCGCCACATCCTTCATTTTCATTCACCACGATCCCCGTGTCCCCAAACGTTGCTCACGCATTTGACTCATTTTCAAAGACCCACGAAGATTCGATCAACGATAAATAGTCCAATTTTTCGTATCACTGAATAAAATCGGGATAATTTGCAAGCGACAAAGTGGCTGAAATTTAGACCGTCGGCGCTATAAATCAAAACGGGCGAACCAAATTATGAATAATATAATGCTAATGTCTATAGATTTTCACCGAAAGAATATGGGCAAGGCTGATATATTGCTTGGCTGACCAGCAACGTGCCATAACTACTAATTTACCTCGTGTCTGTAGCCCTTGCGTTATTCGTGGCTACGCTCTTGCTCTGTCGGTATATTACACTGGGGCCATTTTTTTGTCGACGAGAAACCTCACACAGCCAAGAGAGAGAGAGAGGGAGAGGCTAAAGGGAATTCCCTCTCGATCAATGCACGGCCGCTTAAATCATCCGGCAATCTCGGCGAAGTTGCCCCCGCGTGTGCTCTCGTGTGGCCGAGCCGCCACAGCACAAGAGCTTCAGACCTATATATATCCATAATTAATGAACGATCCATTCCATCAATGGACGTGCGAAGAGGAGCCGGTTAGGAAGGCGCGGCATTCGTGCATTAAATAAATATATATATATATATATACACTCCAATCAGTATATCTTTACCCTTCCTTCATATCTGTCTGTTTTATATATAAATTTGTATACATATGTATACGCGGAGACCTATGCTTACGGTAGTTAAGTCTCTCACCGCGGAAGTGTTTCGTTCGCGTGCCGTTCCTAAGAGCACGCGATCCCAGCCATCTCCGCCCTCCTTTTCCCAAAGACGTTGTAATATACGCCAGTCTGATATGTACTTACGTATGTACTAGTACATATACAGGGGTTGAGGCTGAGGGGTAGAAAGAGAAAGAAGGATAGAAGCGACTAAAATAAAGCGCCCTCGGATCATATCGCGTAGCCTCCCGGAACACTGGATTTTTAGGGAGGTACGAGGCGTAAAGCAAACTTCAGCACGCACGTAAAACGATCCTTTGACATCGGGAGCTTATCATTGCCGTGAAGAATCGTTTGGCCAGGCGAAAACCATGTTTTAGAAAGCGCCGGAGCACAGGAAAATGCATGTACGTGCGTGTGTGTGTGTGTGTGTGTGTGTGTGTGTGTGTGTGTGTGTGTGTGTGTGTGTGTGTGTGTGTGAGGGGGAGGGGGGGGGTATGTACGGTGAGGCAGCGTTCATTCTTTATAGTAACAGATATAATAGCTCGTAGACTACAGCAATTTCCTCACGCTATCCCGCGGTCGTGTACCGGGATTCTCCGCTCTCCGCCGCTTATCTCAACCGGATGAGCCACGACTCAAAAGAAACCTGATTGCGAAAGCATAAAGATCGTGACGTATAGGCCAATTAAAGAGCGATTTGGGATACTCGGTGTGAACGTTGAATGTTTCTTTTTTCTTCAACGAGCAAGAAACAAGGCTCGTTTGATATTTGTCTACGATCAACATGACCATTTGAATCGGGGCTACGTTTGATTTTCACGAAGACAAATGTTTGAGTCGGTCTAACTTGTTTGGACAGCGCTCACCGCTCCTTGCTCATCCGACTCTGAACAATATTGGTGTCTTTTTCTGCCTCATCCATTCCATATAAATCAAATTAGGAAATAACTCGGCCGAATGTGTTCACTCCGTAAGGGGGCAACTTCGCAAAGCTTTTCAATGGCCAGCAAACATCGATGCTACCACGTCTTGCTCTTCTTTGCGAAGTGAAAACCACCGGGATTTTGCTTGCAGCTCGGATACACGACAGCTCGTCCTCTAGCCCAACCCGTATACATGTACATATGAGGATGTATTGGGGAGAAGAGGAGGAAAGAAAGAGAGAGAGAGAGAGAGAGAGAGAGAGAGAGAGAGAGAGAGAGAAAGAGAGGGAGAGAGAGAGAGAGTGAGGGTGGGAAACGAGAAAGAGCAAAGAGGAGGTGAATACGGTCAGACCAAGAGCCTCAAGGGCTTTAATGAAATTAGATGGCCTCTTTGGTGGTTCGACGCCGTATGGACAGTGTAATGGCGGTTTTCACCAACACCACCGCCACGACAGCCTCCGCAGGAAACGTCGAACAAACTGTATGGTGAGCTGCTTGCTCTTTCTAATCATGGCCGTGTACGAAAACCAATATGCTCTTTTCATCTCTCTCCTTTAACCCCTACCGTCTATATACAACGTTTCGCTTTTGGTTCGAGGGACTCATCGAAAAATACAAGAGAGCTTGCGCTTTTTCGCCTTCCTATGGGGCACGTTGCGGTTCTTCGCGTACCAGGGATTTCCACTCGCTCGCTTGCGAAAAATGTGATAAATATGAGTTAAATATATATATATATATATAGATCCGATAGAATTCGCTGACTACACGTCAAGATCTTTTGCAGGCTGCGCGTAAAAGGCAGGATGACCAGCGAAAAAGCCCTTTCATCACTTTTCCAGTGCATAGCTGATTAACGACGAGGCCCGAGGAAACCGCACGAAAAGCTGCGAATAGCACGGCAGCTTTAGCCGTACTGTTTTATAGGGGCAAGTTCCTACCTGTGGCTGTCGTACACAATCTTGGATCCCATTACCGCAACTTCATACAGAGGATCAATGTGATTATTACGTTGAACGAAAGAACGAAAATTCTAACAATGCATGAATAATGTGTTTCGTAAAAGCTTTCAACCAAGTTGGATTTTTTTAAATATCAATTTTTGGATTTCGACGGATCCTCAAAACATAACATTTCAAAAATATTTTCCGAAATTTAAAATCTCTCCGTTCAAAATGAACGGAGTTCTGAGCGTTTATAGGTAGGTTCCGCAAAACGACGAACTTCAAATGCATTTTTCTCAAAGTGACTTTTTAAAATTTGGTGACCACGATATCATACAAATTACTGCATCGATCAACTTCAAATTTTACAAGCTCTTCTTACATATCAAAGAACAGTGCTTGAACGACGTTTTCCGTTAACGAAAATAGAGCGTTTTGTTTCACGGAAAATCGATCATTTCACTTTTCACTGCGGGCATTTTTTCAGAAATCAATATTTTATTAAATTCTTCGTCCAAGCATTAGATAGTTTTATATCAATAAAAAAATTGTCTAAGATACTTGAAACCATACTCTTTAATGTACAATTTTTTTTAGATCTGCGTACGATTTTTCCAGGAATTTTTATGAGAAATTCACGAATATTCCTCTTTTTTCGGGCCACGAGCTAGGTATAACCCGTTAACAAAGTAATTGAAAAAGAAGGATTGGTATGACGTGTCGAGCATTGGAAAAAAAGAATCAAAGTTTGCCGTGAAGTCAACAATGGCTGTGTTACCCATTGATATATTTTAGCAACGTATGCCCCAATTTTTTTTTGAATGGAACGTTTCATTAGATATGGTATCCCTTGTATTTTCCAGTAACGTGATTTTTCAATCGACTATTAAATATGTATTTTCATCCGACGAAATTCATTCACTGGGAGTGTATTATTATTGTTTTATGTGCTTTCAATCGCATTGAGATACCGCGAATACTCTTTCGTAACGATCGATCAATAGCGGTGGATAAAACGAGAAATTGCAGCACACGCGAAGTCGCGCGAGACAACGCGATCGGTGCACTCTACGGCCTGATTTTATCGCATTGAGCCGCGATGCACCTAGTATGTGAGCGCGTGCGTGTACATGTGCAATGATACCGAGTCATACGGAGAGTTCTGGCGTGATGGTCGCTTTCACCGCACGGTCCTTCATTATTCACAATTGAAACCAAGTTACACCGGCATATCGCTTGATTACACCTCGCAAGCTATGAGCCGCTCTGCAATTAGAAGTGTCGCGACATGCTGCTAAAAACAAGAGAACGATGAAAGGAAATTACACGGAATTCGGAAGCTTCACTTTTCGTTTTGTTTTTATTGATCAATTGCCTCAATTTTTTAATGCAACGTTTTGACGTCATCGAAGATGTTGCAAAAGAACAAAAAGACGAACGATTAGAGGAAGCGAGTCAATAAACGTAGACGTTAAGATTTTTTTTTACCTTATTATTTACCGTTGCCAATGTAACATTTTATAATATTTTAGCAGTTGCATAAATTATGCACATATGTTAACCGCAACCAACAATCTTACGAGTATACGTTGATTGTTCAATGCTATATAATATGGTAGGTTTTTAGAAAATTGATATTTCCTTAAACTATAAAAAAATAACACTCCCAAGATCCTAATAGTAGACAGGACTAAAATATATATACATTGATAATAATGTTGCCTGCGATTTGCGACGATGTTTATAGTGATTTTTTACTATATGATTTTGTATGATACGTCTACTAAATGTATAGAATATTTTATAAATCCAAAATAATTTTTTTTAAATACTCTATTGAGAGTTCTACCTCCAAGATTTTTTTATCGTAATGTTCCGATCATTCCTTGATGTCCTGAAGAGATTTCTTTCGAAGGAAATATTTCTCCTACACGTGGAATCGAACCTACAACCTACTTACCTATCTTCTACCTATACTACGCACGCTTCCACTATGCTATCGGGGGTACCTAAGTTATTCTAATTGTAGATTTAACATAACAGACAAAAGTTATTCTTGCTGTACTTCCGGATAGCTATTGCCATGATATTGAAGTTTGCATCGTTGGACTGCAATGGAAATATATTTTCTCCATCTTGACAAATTTTTTTTTGCGGTACATTTAGACTACGAAAATGACTGAAACATTGTCGAGGACCCTTATTAAAAATCAATAACCGAAACCTGCCAAAAAGATTTTAGATAATAAAAGCAAAGAAATGGGGAAAAAATAAACAAGAATTTTCGTTACATTCCAACTATGCAAACTTCAGCGCCATCTGTTACCTCCGATATAGGTAAAATTTTGCACAGATCTTTTTAATAATATATTTCACTGCTTCAGTGGATTTTTAGCGCATCGCAATAGTTTTCCACATTTCGAATTTCAAAACTGCTTGACACGATCTGCGAATGATTTACGTTTTTGCTATAAGTAAAGATTACCATTTTTTTTTCGTTTGATCACTTTTCGTAAGATCTTGTAACAAATTATGCTCGATAAATAATGTTACCCATATCCATAGTCAAACACGCCACCAAAATCGTATGTTTATATATACTTTTCGTTTATAGTTGTGTTAACCATACCATAATTACAGTGTCAATAAGCTATAGGAAATTTTACTATCCCCTCTTTTACCATGGGTGTTTTTTGTAAATACCATGCACTTTTCTCTCAGTTCATATTTGTTCTTTTTTAAATAGTAATAATGGATATTTCAGAATTTTTTTACGGGCCGATATAAAACCACGCTTATTTATTAATAGTTCGTACAGCTCGCAATCTCATTGCCGAAGGCAACGATCGAGCAGCCCGTTAATATCATATTTTTCATCGACGAATACACGTGAATGTTGCGCTCGTGGTTTGCGGAATTGGAAAAACAAGTGCCTCGACGCGTATACGGGCAAAGAGCATCAACGATGAAAAGTTCATTACAAGCTGCGGCCCTCTCGCAACAGAGCGTTATTTTTTCAACGAGATTCCCTCGGCTTTATATTCGGGCACGTGAAAAAGCCTTCGCACGCCACGCTAATTGAAATTGCACCCCCGCATTCGAGATTTTTACAAAGGGCCCTTCAGCAACCGCAAATCGTGCTCACGTCACGAGCTTCGTCACTGGCTAATTCAATTATCCTAGCAACATTCAAGTTTTTTCGGGAATTTATACCGCCTCGTCGACCAACGTTTTCCGTCTTTATTTTCATGACCAAATTAAAAAAAAAACCTGATAGTACGAGAAGCGAGTTGAAAAATCAAGCAAGTATAGAAGCCCGGTAGATTCAGATGGAGCACTCTCGTCAGAGTTCCATCAAAGAGAATCCACCGAATCGTTTACCAAACGAAAATTATTTTTTATATTTCATTCGCCCTTGCGCGGGCGCTTCTGTAAATTCTTCAACGAGAAGATAATTACTCTCGCGTATACTCGCGAGAGAAACAGCTTTTGCGAAGCTCGAAGTACTTTAAATCTACGCAGAAAAATTAAAATAAGTCGCTTGAGAATGTTTTACAATTACAACAAAGAAAGGAGAAAAAAAATACAAAAAATCGTTTGACTCATTTTCTCGTCAGATTCTGACGATGGAATTTTCTCTCTTATAACTGTTACTTCCCAAAGTTGTGAAGCCCTCCGAGAGAAGAGCTGGGCAAAACGTCGAAGATGTTTGCCGAGAAATGTTCGAAGCTGTTCGGCCAAGGCGCGGGAGGTGTGCTGTAACCATACTCCATGAGCAAGGGATCGGTAAAGCCGATAAAGCGATATGCACTCTTCATGTACATACGAACACAAATATATACACTTTCGGCATAACTATATTTATAGTGACATATCACTTTATCGGTATTGTCATGTACGCGTGTGCACGCGAGGGATGCACACTACTTTATATTGCAAGTAAATGCATTTATATATATATATATATATATATATATATATATATATATATTTGTGCACACCTTCAGATGCATTATTACTGTATGAGCGGCTCGAAAGGAGCGAGATGTCGGTGGGAACGAGAGGTGTGCCTCCGCATCGATAGCCTCGCGCGCCGTTGCGAGCTCCTTCGTGAAGACTCACCTTCGCACATAGGATATCTTTATACATATACATATATATATATATATATATATATATCTAATATTTTTCACTCAGCGCCCCACATGGATAACCTATATCTATAACAATGATATAAGATTCTCAAAGCCTATTAGCTCGCGCTGCACTGACAGGCGTTTCGAGCAACGTCGATTCGTTACGGTCTCTGTTATAATAACCGTATATACAGGGTGGACCATGCAACGTGTGCACCTCTTTTACGACCAAAATATGCGTTGCACAAAAAAATGTTTTATACAAAAGTTACATGGTTTATGAGGCTACACTATGTGGTGCATTTATTTTTTTATAGGTGGAGGCGCTTCGAAGATTTGAAGGTCAACTTTATTTTTTCAAATGGAATGCTATATTTTTTTAGGCGTAATATGATAGAGTATCGAATTCTGAGTAAAAAAAGTATAGACCTTTATTAGCCCTAGAGTTAATAGCTAACGAGTAATTTCACTTTATTACTTTAAAATTTTCTTCACGTAATATCAAATTGGAGATTCATTCATTCATTTTCACTTTTATCTTTCTGATAATAATCACGCACAATCACCGAAGGATACTTTAATACTGGATTACAATCATTGAGAAGATTGTGAATCGGGATAAGTGTGTGTGATGTGGTAAATGTGTTCATATTGATAAACACTGTGATGTAAACACTGCCATTCAGAAATTTGTAGTAGATTTGAATCTCCAACTTGATATTACGTGAAGAAAATTTTAAAGTAATAAAGTGAAATTACTCGTTAGCTATTAACTCTAGGGCTAATAAAGGTCTATACTTTTTTACTCAGAATTCGATACTCTATCATATTACGCTATAAAAAATATAGCATTCCATTTGAAAAAATAAAGTTGACCTTCAAATCTTCGAAGCGCCTCCACCTATAAAAAAAAATAAATGCACCACATAGTGTAGCCTTATAAACCATGTAACTTTTGTATAAAACATTTTTTTGTGCAACGCATATTTTGGTCGTAAAAGAGGTGCACACGTTGCGTGGTCCACCCTGTATGTATATATATATGTGTGTGTACAGTTGCGTGCAAAAGTTTTGGGCCATCCTATTTTTTAGGTATATTGCATTGAAATACGAAGGTGGGGAAAAAATTAACGAGTTATGACAACATGTATTCTGCACACCACTTGATTCTGGAAACTTAAAAATATTCTTTGTCATGTATGTATATATATACACATGACAAAGGGCATATTAAGTTTCCAGAACCAATCTTGAATTTTCTGTACGATCATTAGTACACGAATCATCAAAATCAAAAGTGTAATTTTGGCTTTGACAACCGATAACTCGGAAATAAATCATCATACAGAGAGCAAGAAAACTCAAACAAAAGAAGAAGAATCAATCGGAAAAGGCTTCCAGATGGAATTACCAGAAAAATGATTTAGATCCGTAGACTTTTTCGAAGTAAAACAAAAATATGGAAAAAATCTTTTCCGCTCATATTCTTATAATTTCGTAAAAACTATTTAGCATTTATTATGCCGGAATTCAAGACTTTTAGCTTTGATTTGCTTTTTTCATTGTTCAACGACCATTTTTCGCTAAGTGCAGCCTGTTGAAAATCGAAAGAAAATTTCGGATTTTTTCTAGATCCATCCATTTTTGTTGCTGATGTATATATATACTTGTATATATATTTGAAACAAAGCGAATCCAGAGGAAGTTAAAACGTGTTTGCCGAGTCGGTCACACGGAACAACGGTCATCTAAATAAAGATCAAAGTTGCGATAACTCGTGCATCACGAGCCGCAATTCTGATCCCTCTCGACATCGCCGAATGTTGAATTCTGGGGCACAAGTTACTGTGACTTTGGACAAATGTTCGAAGAGTGAAAGAAAGAGAGAACGAGAGAGAGATGTGGGGCCGAATGTTCGAAGAGAGTGAGCTCCGAGGATGGCGTATAAGAATGCATTTCTATCCAGGTTGTGATGCGATTACTGGCCGTTCGAGTTCGCCGACCCACAGGTGAGGAGGCTGGAGAAAGACATTGGCAAGAGCTCTCCTCTCTCATCTTGTGCTGCGCCTCTCGTAGCCCTGGCACTCGTAAGAATATCGCAAGAATATCATGCCTCACATGTGTATATATATTTGTGGGTGTGTGTATTATGCATAACCGGCGGCGTGCATTGTCCAGTCTTTTAACGCTACTTCCTGGCGTTTCACTTGCCAGGCGTGCATCGATAATACACGTCGATCGTAGTTATGTTCAATATATATATGTATGTGTAAATATGTGTGTGTGTGTGTATATGTATAATACGTATATGTAACTAACAAGAAAGAACGAACGAGGAAGAGCAAAGGAGAGGAAACAAGTCCCGCTTGTCAAGAGACTCACCGGCGCGAGAACATAATATAGAACATGCTAAAATGTATATGCAGCTCATAATGTGCCTTCATATACGTATGCAAAATCGACGGATACAATGGGACTTCGATAGATTCAAATGAAGCTCGAGTGTTCCACTTTCTATCGATGCACATGCCCTTTACAATAATAATGGACGAACAAAAAAAAATAGAGGAGACGAAAATGCGGGACTTTTGGGGACGAAAACCAAATTGTGATCCGGTTTTGCAGGATATTGGGATCTGGGTATTGGAAAGTTCCTGCTCAGCTTATTAATGCGAGCAATAAAAATATGGTTTTTGGAAAGAAATCTATGCGTTGGGAAGGAACATTTGCGGATGATTTTTTTTGGAAAGTGTGCGGCTAAGGGTTCTGCATAAACTTGATTTTTTATTAAATACTCTTTAGGCGAAATAATCGAGAATTAATCTGTTGTTTGCGTTCCAAGCTTATGGACACCCGTTAAGGATGTATGAGGGATAAAATTGCAGAGAAAGGTAGCCAGAATTTGAAATTCCTTGATGTAAAAATAGAATAATATATAGACAAAGCCTCAAATTTCGAGGCATAAGGGTTTATTTTAAACTATTGTTACAATACTGAATGATTGATTTTTATTACACTGCAATGATGTAATAAACGTGTGTGAGCTTTTCAAAAAAGGTTCTTTCATATATTAATTACCCACACAAAAAGTCCAAAAAATTCTTTAACATTTTTCCATTAAGCTTTCCCCCATCATATCTGAGTAAATCATCACCCCGTAAGAATGCATGCACAATGTTAAAGATTTCTTTTTATTTTTTCTCTATTTTTATTGTTATCTAAAATCATTCTCAATAGCTGTAAGTTGTAGGTCTCTAATGAGAATCTTAAAAAAAACGTTTGCCCTAGCTTTGTTCTGCCAAAGAAAATTGGCAATTAGAAAAAAATTATATTCGTTGGGTTCCAACGATGCAAACATCAATAATATCATGCACAATTGTCAATTAAAAGTGTTATGACTCTTCAACGGGTTACTAGATCGTAAGTTTCGCATGCCGGCTTGGAAGAAACGCCTAATGATCGCATATTTACCGTGGCGCTAGCATTCTTTTAAGACTAAACGAGCGCCGGGCAAGCATAAATGTCAGAATATCCTTCAGCATTGGTCAGTAAAAAAGCAGGACCCTCCTTGAAAATGTCGTAAAAAAAATTGCATATTTGTTCGCCACCTGGGATGACCGCAGGGTTATGGGATTGGAAAGAGCTGTAACACCCCATATACGCATGGTTGCAAAATTAAAAGGTTGATCCGTAAGCTTGGGTTGAGAAGGAAGGGTCCATCGACCGAGGGAGACAGAGCCTGAGAGAGGCCTGTGTTGTCAGCGCGTGCACCAAGTGACCCTTTTCACATTCAGTGACAATGATGATAGTGAAGGCTTTGCGCTCGCCCTCTCTCTCTCTCTCTCTCTCTCTCTCTTTAGATCCGCGAGTTCGCTGATGCACTGTTGGACACACGGTATGTGAAACGGAACGAGCCAACGAAGGGTCGAGAACATGAACGGCGGATCGCTTGTGGACTGCTGCAAAGAGCGTTCGAAGCCTACACTAAGATCTCTTGGTGATTGCTGTGCACGCTTTCCTCCTCCCCCGCCCTCTCCGCTCTGTCTTTCAATAAATTTTACGCGTCGATAAAGAGATAAGAAAACAATGGCGTGTACCGATATATACATGACTAGCTTCCGCCCGTGTGGAATTTGGCTTCAAGCGATTAGGGCCTCAGGGCAGAGGTTTTTCTGAACAGATTACATTCAAATCGAAAAAAGACAAAATAATGACGATTCATCCAAAAATAAACCTCACTAAAATTCCATTCTTCGCAAACGAACATAAATGGCATAACGATATGACAAGCTCAGAAAGCAATGGAACTAAACTTATGAAAATTACGGAAATAAACAAAATAAGAGGAGATAATTAAAGATGAATGGCGGAACTCAAACAGCGAATTCACCAAAATAGCGCATTAAGGCCTTAGGCCCCTCTAGGATTTTCCAAAAATCGATTTTTTTTATAAAAATGTAGCTTAGTAGCTATTAAATTATATTCCAAACGATTATGGATGTGAAAAATCTTTAAGTACTCGATATTCGACTTCTAGCGCAACCCCTCTTGATCCATGTCGTGACTTTCTACTAACTTTGAACGCGTTTATCTCAAAACTACATTTTTCAAATCGGCCGGACTCATAACTCAAACAAATTTCAACCGATTCACTTGAAATTTTAACTGTATATTTAGAATTACATTTTCTGATGCACTACGTAGGATTTTTTATATTATAGTGCTTCGTTCCTTTTTTATAAACAATCTTCTGACGATTTTCTCATCACATTTTATACTTTTTGTTTTAGAAATGCGCAATTTTTACAAAAAACTATATATAAAAAAATCCTACGTACTTCTATAGCTATTCTTATATATAATCGAAAAAACTTTAGTGTCTCATCATAACTCAAACATTATAGGAGCTGTTGGTCCGGCCGTTGACCGTCCAGAAATAAAGGCGTCATCGGGAAAATGCTGCACAGTCGCCATTTTGACATGTATCGCTGTGAAAAAATAATTTTGTATAGTCAATTATGTGTTTAAGAAAACCCCTATTTTGTAATTCTGATTTATTTTATGGTTTCGCTGAAAAAAATCACAAAATATGCCCTTTTTTGTCTCCAGAGTGGTCTAAGATAAGAAATTTCGATTGTTAATCATGCCGCGCTCATCGCTTAGGTAACCTCTAATCAGCGGAATGGTGGGAGTGGCGTATAATGTGCATCATTTTGCTGCTTACAAAATGTGCCCATTTTCCCATAGAAACTTCAATATCTGCTGCACCCCTTCTCAGAGGTTGTTTTGAAAAAATCCTAAAATACGTTTTCCATTATTTGTTTTGAAAAGTATTTATACCATGTTCTAAAGTAGATAAAAGCAAGGAATCAGATTTTCTCATAAAAACTTCATTAGATTTGCACCCCTTATTAAGGGTTCTTTCAAAAAATCCTAAAATATACGTTTCATTATTTGTTTTTGAGAATATTCATACCGAGATTCAAGTTGATGCACCCAAGGAATACAATTTTCTATACAAACTTTTACATCCCACTTCATCCTTTTAGGGGATGAATTTCGAAAAGACATTTCTTAGTGCACCTCTGCGCCTTTTAAGGAACATCTCAATGAAATGTCCGAATTTCGGTGAGATAAAAGCAAGGAATTCGATTTTCCCATATAACTTAAACATGCCGTTGTACCCCTAATAGGGGTTGTTTAAAAAAATTCTAAAATATGCGTTTTATTATTTGTTCTGAAGAATACTAAAATACGTTTTAAATAGTATTTGAATTGGATTAAAAGAGGATTGAATAGGATTTGAACAAATCTTAAAATACGTCTTCCATTATTTGTTTTGAAAAGTATTTATACGATGTTTTTAAGTCGATAAAAGCAAGGAATCCGATTTTCTCATAGAAACTTCATTACTAGTTACACCCCTTATTAGGCGTTATTTTTAAAAATCCTAAAATACGCGTTTCATTATTTGTTTTGAAGAACATTTACACCGTATTTCAAGTTGATACACACAAGGAATACAATTTTCCATACAATCTTTCACACCCCATTTCACCCCCTTAGAAGGTAATTTCCGAAAAATCCTTCCTTACTGCACGTCTATATACCTTCTAAGAAACATATCTTCCAAATTTCATGTTTCTATCTTCAGCGGTTTAGACTGTTCGTTGTCTATATGTCGATTAGACACGGAACTGTTTTATATGTATGATTACGACAAACCTGAATATCGTGTCTCTTGAGTAGTGAGGCGTTTTACATTCGTCCATTGCCGCGTCGTCGGCTTTCTTTCCTTTTTCTTCGCGCTAAAAGGGCTCGCGGAAAAAGTTCTTTTCGCAGTGTACAAATATACGCAAGCTACGAGCACCACTCTCATTACGGTATCACGAATCATAATCAACCGGGCGAGAGGAAAGGTCTGCCCACCCTCTTGGGTGCAAGTCCGCGAGGGGGTGCGAAGGTGTTGCTGCTGTTGCTGGTCGCGTTCACAGTGTTTCGGAACTTTTAATTAATACCGAACGATGTCTCTCTTTCTCTCTCTCTCTCTCTTTCTCTCTTTCTCTCTCTCTCTCTCTCTCTCTCTCTCTCTCTCTCGCTCTCTCTCTCTCTCTTTCTCTTCATCCATTTCTGCGTTTTACCTACACTAGAGGTCTCATTCGAGGGATGCCCGCGGCAGGCTAGGGCGCGGTGCGGATGGCGGAAAGAAGCCGCCGAATTAATTTTCTCGTTCACCATGAGCGGCGAGAGTTTGTGTGTCAGGCTCACTTTCTCGTTTAACTGCGAGTTGGAACGCCGAGAAGTATTATTCTCTGCCTTGACCCTTATTTTTACGTTTCTTTTTTCTTCTTTTACTTTGCTTCTCCAAGAGAGACACAGAGATAGAGAGAGAGAGAGAGTGAGAGAGAGAGAGAGAGAGAGAGAGAGGGGTAGGGTCACCCGTCGTCGACGTCCTCGCCTTCGTGTATATTTTATGCTGTCCTCCTTATATTAGCAGTACTTTTCATCAGTAGATTCTCGACGAGTTTTCTTGTTTATACTTTACCGAGCTCGAATCTCGTCGTGGCAGAGAGGACCCAGTGAGAGGTGGCAATCAAATAGAAACGCAAAGCACCTTTTTATTTTTCTTCTTTGCTCCGTCGCGCTAATGTCTGATAGTTCATTATCCAAGTACACGGCTAGACGTTTAATCACGCGTATCAGACGCCTTGCGAATAAATTGGCGACGTCTTTTCGCAGCCTTCCTTCTTCTTAACTGCGGCTTTGCTCTCGCATCCTTGTACTCCAGGACCCGTACACTGTCGAATATTGAAAGCGCAAAAGGCCCGCTCTTGGCGATTCAACGGAGAAGAGTCAAGCTCGAGTACTCGCCCAATGCGTACGAGTTTTATTCATCGCATACGTGTCCCGTATAGAAATTTGAATCGGAAAAAAGTACTGCCCATTCTGCAATATCTGCAGTATCTTCAAAAGTATCTGCGGTATCTTCAAAAGTATCTGCAGTATCTTCAAAAGTATCTACAGAATCTTCAAAAGTATCTGCAGTATCTTCAAAAGTATCTGCAGTATCTTCAGAAGTATCTGCAGTATCTTCAAAATTATCTGCCCTACCTAGATAATATTAGGCCATGATCGGGTCTTCCAACGTGCATGGGGTTCGCCATGCAACAGATCTTAGGCCAGACCCCGATCCGCTGTTCCCTTTGTCGAGAACTGATCCGGAACTGGCCGGGAATTGACGAGGAAAGGGATTGGAAAGTCGCTGCGAAATGACGAGGGAGGTGATGGTGGACTGACAGGACCCTGCATGAGAAACATACCGGCAGACGGAAAGAGTAATGATCAGGTACACCAGGGGCTTTTGGCGATTTACCCGAGTAAAATGAATCGTATCAGGTCGTACTGATGCTTAATATTTCACAAGTATCAGAAAATCATAAAAGATAGTGCACGCTGTAAGCATGGCACTTCTACGTACGTGAGACAACAACGGGTCAAAGTTTTATCATTGGATGATGATGTCTTGATTACATTCAGGTAACGTCTTCCCGGCCAGAAAATTGATCTTTCCTGACAAAGCAACCTCGATTTTAAAATCCACGAACCACCTGCCTTACTTCTTTGTCTTATTAAACAATTTGGTTATTCGTTATGTTCAAATTAATACTTCTTATCATTTCATTATTTGTGATATGCCTTTTTGTTTTCGTAGATTATCATTGATGAAAAAAATTCTTATAATGGTGAATAGAATCACAACAGATGTATTAGTTTCATCTTAATCAGTTGTAAATATATTTGATGGGATACAAAGCAAAGCAGGTTTACTCAGTTCTTAGAATCGGGCTTTTCTTTTCAGAAAATGTCAATGTTCTGACCGGGTGTACATAACACGAAAGCGTACTTGTTTGCAATGTGTTCCGGCCAGAACATTGCAATTTCGGAACGATTTTGTGATCTTCTCGGTCCGTTCCATCCAATGGCCCCATCAATCGGATAAATCGGATGAGGCAGGCCTGGCTAGGGCCTGACGCAAAGTCTGGTACGCACGGTCACATATCTGCACGAATATAACTCCTCGCATCCGCAATATCCAAATTCAGGAATTGCTCTTCCCGAGAAACTTCCATACTCATCGTAGAATCGGAGGTGTGCTTTGGCTTCGCAGCCTGCGATGATTTGTTTCTGCCGAGCAGGTTCTCCAGGGTAATGAAACCAGCTGCGCGAGTCGAGAGGCACCAATGGAATTGGAATGTACACCAAAGAGAAAGAATGAACACGTGAAACTGCATTACTTCGGTTCATCCAAGGTGAAAGCACTTCGAAAATACGTGAGTTATGCTTATTGTGAGAGGACCTGCATCAGAAATCTACACGGTATCTAAGTGTACATCAGCGCATACATCGAAGGATCTCATTAGCGAGATTTGGTCAGTGTTCCGGAATTCAACGCGAGCAGGACGCACGACGGTTACCTAGTGAACTCGTGCCCCGTTGCACACGAGAGGCCTTACTGGCTAACCCCAATTACACTCGGTATGCAAACTGAACTATATCGAAACTACGGAATCTTGTGGAATATTAATAATCATGTATGACGTAACATATATTGGATTTCGGCTACAAGACCTTCCAATAATTACAATATTTCGCGAAACGATTATGTTGGAAACATATTGGAGGGGGAAAAATTACCCGATCAATATACTGGATTGATGAAACTCAAGTGTGATAATTCGAGATATTTACGTCCCGTTGGTCGACAAGTCTATCTATTTTTACGAAAGTCTTCGAGGTTTACGTATGAAGATACGAAATTGTGAATAAGGTGAATAAAAAAACTTTTGGGAATTGCTTGGGGATCGATCGCAAGCATAGAACCTCGATTCAGACGAAAAACTCGAAACTGCCGGAGCAAGAGAATATTAATTGGATATCGATGATACGTAACGAGCACGTAAAACCGATTGGGTGAAAATTGATTAAAATTGCGCGTTACTCAATGAGCATTCGTTGAACTAAATGCCAGTTAAATATACGGTAAATAAATAAACGCCGCTGTTAATTTAATTGATAGGGTCATTCAACACGCCCAAATTCATCTCGCAATCAAGCAAAATTGTTTTAACGTGACATGTCGACAGTCGCTAGACGGAAGAGACTTTTAAAACAAAATTGGATATGCAGCAACTGCATCACTTGGTTCAAATAATAACAACTTCAGAGTTTATCGATATTTTTATTTAAAAAAAAAGTGAATCTTGGCAAGCCTATGTATTAATTGTGTGTAAAATCTCGACCTCTTCATCCCGATACCTTCATGACAACAAAAAAAATGGAAAATCGATCTGTTTTTTTAGGCCCCGAGCTTATGCAGACTGGTCAATCAATTTCTCCTAGACCAAAATAAATTCACACCTATTAAGAGTCACGTAGCCAATACGTTGCACAAATTCACGACTTGTTTCCCCTCTTCTTTGTGAAAACCATTACGCAATAGGCGAGACTTCAGTTGCCAATGGTTTGCCACTAATGGTCGAAGAGAATGAAGTTCGACCTTGACGCAGATTCGACGTGAAATATATGTCTATATATATATATATATATATATATAGATCTATATACAGGTGGATGAATCATTTCTCCTCGGTGTTATTCGCATGAACGAAGGCCCGAAGAGTCTCGTGTGGCCCATCGACCAGGCGGCTTTTGCTCTTGTATACCGTAAGTTTTGCTCTTCCTCTTTCCGAGCAGAGCATGCCTCTTTTGTCGGCAAACTTCTGCAGCCAGTTTCTGTTCCTTTGCTCCCTTCGAGGCCCCCTCACGGTACGCTAGCGAACACGTAGCGTAGATAGTAAAGGAGGTAAAAAGAAAAATGTATTTTAAAAAAGTGCTATTTTAATGGCTACACGACGTGGGTAGCGAGCGAAAACGTTTTATACGGCATCTCTCTTTAATTACGCGAGAACCGCGCGTGCGAGTTCTCTGTGGATGTTATCGTGGTGAGTCCCAAACAGGGCCTGCGAAATGAACGGAGAGAGAAAGAGAGAGAGAGAGAGAGAGAGAGAGAGAGAGAGAGAGAGAGAGAGAATACGTACCGGAATGAAGAGTGCCAAAAAAGAAGACGAAAGCAGAAAAAAGTCGCGGAAATAGTTGTATCGATGTTGAAATTTGCATACTTGAGACGCAATAAAAATTAATTTTTACATCATTAACTTGTCATCATCCACCACATTTTATTTATTACGAATATCGCCGTTTATTAGAATTTTTTCTGAGGCCCACAATCTGAATCTGCACAAAAACTAATTTTTTGCATCAACTTGCTGTAATCCAATACATTTTTTTTACACTTTTAAGCAACGATCAGCGCTTTTTTTAAGCATTTTTTCTAAGGTCTACCTAAAATTGGAAAAAAATATATTTCAGGTGACGACAAAAGTAAAAGAAGAATTTTTGTTGCGTTCCAACGATACAAACTCCAAGACTATCGCATCGAAGATGATACAATGCTTCGGTATATCCTTAGCATTTCTATAGCTCCCACCCAAGCTTCGTAATTTGCTGAGGGGTGTTTACCCCACTTGGCGAATAAGCTGTGCGAATTATCGAGAAAGTGTTTTCTCATCTCAATTACAAATATCGGAAGTCCACGCGGGCACCCTCTATTATGTTCGGTCCCTTTCTTTGTGCTTGGTCCCGTTTGATTTCCGGTAACATAATCGATTGAGCAAAAGCTTTCAGTCGTATACACACGTACATGGAACATTTCTTAGCAGCGCCCATGTATTATGTATTTATCAGTTATTTTATCGTTTTTTTCCCCCCAGAGTGTTGCCGTTTTCCATAGAGATAGCTCAGGACATTTAATCGCAAGGGTATACACCCTCGAGACGGACGATACACTCCGGCTCATCCGCGCGAGGCTGCCAATTGACTTAATTGTCGATTCACATTCCCTATATCCCCGGTTTTCATTCCGCTCGGCTGGTTTTCCGAACAAAAATCCCCGATATCGAATGACCACTCCTAGTTCAAGAAAAAATAATCTTGAAACCTATTCGGTTTTTTTTCCCCCCATAGGGCCTTCCGGTTCCAATAGCCTCGAACAAATTGCTGTTTAGAGGTACGCGATCGAAGTTGATACACATGTACTGGCGTTCCGGAGGAAATGAAAATCTTTTGGATATGACCGGGAAGGAGCAAGCGAAACGACGATCGATTCCGGAGTAGCAAAATCGTAAAACGCAATTTGATGTTTCATGTTTTTTCCCTAGACTCAGTGCGGCTTGTTAGGGTAGGCGGATGCTGAACTCGTTGCAACCTTTTTGTTGCAAGAGTATACAATACTCGCGATAATGCGATGACTCATCGGATCCCTACCAGGAAGTAGGGACAAATATGGGAGTCCAATTGGATCCCTACGACAATTTCTGCACGGGCCAGCCTATTTATAAAAAATAAAAAGAAATATGTCCGTCGACGTCAATCGATAAAATTAATCAACGAAAAACTGAGTGAGAATACTCGCATTAAGCCACCACACCGTTCCGTACAGCCGCTTTTGTCACGGTCGTGGTGTGCACTAAACAGTGAGGAATTTTAATAATTAATTTCTAAGCTCGCTCGTGTTATGTGCCGAAAATTCCTAGAGCCCACTCGCATCGCAATCAATCCCTCGTATTAGACGAACACTCTTCCTATCTACGTATACAACGTATTAGAAGTGTGCTTTGCACGCGTAGTTAAAGCTCGATGTGTAGTCCGGATTAATGCCCGGATTATCGGAGTATAGCGGGTCGAGCGAGTGCCGCCTGCCAAAGCGCATAATCCTTCGAATTGGTCATTACAACTATTATGGATGCCCGTTCAATTTGTGATACAGTGAGACCTCGATTTTCTACCACCTCGATTTTTTTTTTCATTTCCCTTTATCTCCCCCCCTTGTCTATTTCGTCGATGGGACCACTTGGTGTCGGCGTCTCTAAACATAAAAATGTTTTTACATTAAAAAATGATGGAAAAAGAATACGTGAAAATGTTTGAGTGATTTTCAAAGTATAAATGGGCAAAAAAATAGAGCAATTAAAAATAATTAGTTTTCATTGCATTTCAACGATACAAACTTCAACGACAGGAGTTTATTGCAAGAAAGGTCTTCCATAATAACAATTTAATTCACCTTGTAAATTTGAGATTAATTTTCCTGCAAAGAGAGAAAAGTCTATGGTATTTAAAACATACATGGGAAAAGAGGGAATAGTGAAATTTCCTATAGTTTATTGACACCGCAATCATAATATGGTTAACACAACTATGAGCGAAAAGTATATCTAAACGTGTGATTTGGATGGCGTGTCTGCTTAAATGTTAGTCACGATAAAATTATTAACTACTGTAAAAGGCTTGATAATATAGATATGGTTAATTCATTGCTATCACAAAATCGGCGCACAAATACTAATGTTGTATACTGTACGTTAAATTTTGTTCAGGTCAAACTTCTACTATTCTATTCAGATTTGTACATTGCATATGGTTAGCATTAACGTTTGTCGAGTATAATTTGCTAAAAGACCTTATGGAAAAGGGCCTATTTGAAAAAAAAATTATGGTCATGTTTACTTATAGCAAAGACGTGAATAGTTTTAAGAAGCTGTTTCACAAATCGTTACATTATATGTTTGTTGCATTGCAAAAATAGGATACTAATTCAATATTTATTCTTGTAAGTCACTTTATGTTTCTGTGGGACATTACTATGCCTATCACATAATATGGTACAAATCACTATAAAAATTATTGAAAATCGCAATAAGCAACTTTTTTTTCAATGTATATATATATTGTAGTCCTGTTCACTATTAGGATCTTGGGGGAGTTAATTTTTGATACTATAAGGGAATTACAATTTTATGAAAAACTACTACATTATAAAGCATTGGTGGTTGTGGTTAACATATGTGCATAATTTATACAGCTACTAAAATATTAATAAGCAGTACTATATGTTTGGCAGTAACTATGGCTATAAGATATTATTGTCCCCTCAGGTAAATATAAAATATGATTGAAAACACCATACATTTCTCTCAGTGTGAGACTCCTTCGGATGGCCTAATTCATTTTTCAATAAAAAAAAATTGCCGTTTATAAAAATAAGCTCAGGTTGATGCGGGCAAATATTATATTAAACATTTATTTTCCGAACGATCAATCATTTTTTTTTAATACCGTGTCGTTCAAGAGCTGAGAAAATTAATTATGAGTTTTTTTTTTAATTAGCGGTCATGTTCTCAATTTCCCATCTCCGAAAATATTAGAGAAATCTCCAATTCTGAGCTAATATTCTTATGTACAGATATAACGAACGATTTCAAAAATGTGTAATTAAAAAAAATGTAAAATTAGAGGAAATAGTCGTTTGATCCGAATTGAATGAGTTTAGGTCACACCAGACCTTTCTTCCAATGTATTCAAGCGCCTGGATTTACCTGTATTACAATGCGGTCTCGGCGTTACGGTTTAAAAATCGTTCACAGCGGCTCCTCTCTTTCGCACACTCACGTAATTTTGTTCGCCGATAAAACGGACGAGACTTTGACGTGAACGTTATAGCGGCACGAGGTTTGGTGTGATCTGCAAATTAACGAACCAATTTTCTTTCTCACTCGCCGACAAACGAACCGAGAATGAGCAACGAACAAGCAAAACGGGTACAAATATATATACGACTCACGTATATGCGACTAATTATAGTTTTGGCGAGATCCGTCTATCCCCATCCCCCCCCCCCCCTCTCTCTCTCTCTCTCTCTCTCTCTTGCCCTCTCTCTCCTTCTCTTTCTCATGTGAAACGTGCAAAAATGTGCCGTTCCGGTATGGCGCTTCATCCTGCGATTGTACAGTTCCGAAGTGGAAAAAGAAGAGTGCAAAACCCGCGCTGTACTGAAAAGCAGAGTAAACGATTTTCCACGTGGCTAAAAGCACAAAGAAACTCTGCAAGCGTAGGCACTCGAGTGAAGTACCTGCCCATTCGAAATATCCTATAAATTTTTTTTTTTTCTCGTCCTCTTTGTTGAAAATAAAAATAATAATAAATGATCCGTGAATTTTGATATTTTCCATTTTTCATCTTGTTACTCTTATGTATATGTTTGTTTTTTTAATCCATAACAGTTATTTAACACATCAACGGATGGTACTCGGTTAAAAATATCTATATCGTCTTTATAAAATTTAATGAGTGTTATAGGAAAATGTATTGTGCTCTCAGTAAAAATTATCGTGCGCGGCTACCCTTCTTGTATAGTAAAATTTTAGCTACGTATTTGAAATTTTCTGTAACGTGAGTTAAAAAAAACTTGTCGCATACGAATTATTATGCTTTTCTCACTTGTCACCACATTGAAATATATCACGGTAATTTTTACCGTGAAATTCACGAAAAAAATTACTTTTTAATTCTCTCCGTGCAGGACAAACACGTAAAGTTTCACTTTTATTATATTAGTAAGTTAAAAATGTCAGGTAATTTTGAGACACCCTTTATTTAAAAATACACATCAAAGGTGTTTGAATTCTCTAGACACACATAAGTACGTTTATTTGATTTGTGTATGGCATTTACACGTGTTAATTCCTAAAATTATCCACCTTACGTGTAACAAATAACACACATGGATTTGCAGTGTATTTCAGACAAAGTGAGAATAAACGCCATTTTTGTGAGCTATTTTCCGTAAAACTTTGACACGGTTCAGAATAACGTGTGTAATCTCCTTTATACACATATAACGCAAACGTTTGTATTAGCAGAGCAAGGCAAAAGGGAGAATGACATCGAAGGGGTGGCAAATGTTTGCGATAGAAAATGAGAAGACTTTTCGAAATGAGGAACCACGCGGTAACCGGATACAGAACACGGGTTTGGACGTCGATATCACGCGAACAGACCCAAGCGGACGACCACGTCAAGCTCGAAAAGCCCCGGGACACGATGCATCCTCGAGCTCGACGGTTAACGCTATCACGACTCCATTGTCGCAACTTAGATTAAGGGGAACGTGTTTCAATTTCGTCCGATTTTACGGAAAGAGGAGAAAGAGAATACACACGTATAGCGACGTAAATGCATTTTACGGAATATCACGGTATTTCTCGACGTTTCGAAAATGAACATTGGGAGAACTTTTAGAAAATGACAATAGACGGAGCATGCGAAGAATGAAGGCAGCCCCCCTTGATGTTTCGTATCACTGTTAAGAGGGGAAAAACAATGAAACACTCTCCAGTATGGTGTCGTAAAACGTGTATTCTTTCGGACATGAAATGACGTTGCGAAATAACGAACCCATTCAATTCGCATCGTGTATGATTTTCATATTCATCTCGATCTAATCACAAGTCAGTAAAAAAAAAAGCCAGTCGGGATTCTACGCCGGGTCGCGCATTAATCTAATATTCCGTAGCTCGTTGGACACGCGTCTAATTTTAATATTCAATGAACGCGCTAATTAATCCGTTCTTTGGCAGTATGATTTAAGGGACACTAATAATTGTGAACATTGGATATGTAATATTTATCGAAGGATGTCCAAATTATGGAAGATATTCGTCATATTGGCCGTTTTTTTTTTTAAATTTCATCTCGAAACTAATTATTTCAAGACGTTACATCTAAGTGGCTCACCGCAAAATGCGATGTTTTTAGGATTTTTTTTTTTTTTTGAGGATACTGAAAAAGCATTCAAAACGAGGTTTGAAGGGTTTATTCTACATGTGTTGACGAATACAAGAAAAAAAAATGTTACGAAAAAAATGCAAACTAGCGGCTCAGGCGTAGATACACTGAGAGCGCTTTTTTTAAGCGCTCTACGAGAGGATGCAGAATTTTCATGCATTAGCACCTAGAATAAAAATATTTAAAAAATCGTCATTTACATTAGTTTTGCTAGAAAAGTACAGACCCTTATTCAAAGATATGGGTTTTTCCGCTAAATGCCATCATTTTGAATGTTTTTTTTTTCGCTACAAAATCGGCCTTAATTTCTTTGTAAGTACGAGAATTATTGATGAATCGTGAAAATCGCGTGTACTTGTTTAGAGAATCCATCTAAGAAGCCACAGTTAAAATTGCAAGTCAATCGGATGAAAACTGCTCGAATTGCGTTCTCCCTACTTCGAAAAAAACGTGGTTTTGAGGAAAACGCATTTAAACTTTCAAAACTGATTTATGAGCGATCGTTCACAAGACAGAATTGAAGCTGTCATTTGAATTCCGCGTGTATCCACCGAGGCATTTTGATAGTAGGTCTTCAGTTGTTAGGTCGTTGTATATTTTTTGTACAACGACTGGACTAAACGACTCCAAATTGCTACTTTCACCGACTAGGCTGTTTCGTGCCTTTCGCAGCGCTCGGAGGCGCTTCGGAAAATGCATTCTAAAAATAAAATATAAAAACTTTCCCGTATAATCCCTTTTGTAAATTATTTTTGTGATGTTTATGCATCATTTAAGTAAAGTAAAAAAAATGGGCGAACATTTGTTTCTACTCCGATTTAACGCCTCAAAAGGAAAGCAATAATTCTACTTGGAAGGGCTCATTAAAAGCTATTTTCTATGATTTATTTCACACCATTTGGCGAAAAGGTTTCAAGATTGGAGGGAGCGGGGGGTACTCTGCTGTTACAGACATACAGACGGATGTGACGTAAAATATGAAACTAGCGGCGAGTCTCGAGTCCTTCGTGATGCAAACCGATCACGAAGAATCCCTCGCGTGTTGCGTTTCGATGAAACAAGCGTCACGATCCTCGAACGAACAATTCGTCCCCGACGGAAGTCACGAAAAGACAAATTTGCCGAAATCTAAGTAGGTCGAATGTTCAGGATAGCACGGTATATCGCCTCCACGGGGGAAGCAGAGGAAAACGAGCGAGAAAAATAAAGTAGGATAATGGGCCCCAGGTAAAGTGGACTATGCGATGTTATTAGGCACGGTAGAACCGAGGCGAAATTTATCGACTGCGCGCCACACGAGGAACGCCGACTATCCAGAAGGGCCGAAAGGCCTGTTGCAAAATACCTCAAGCGCAACGAACCAGTTAGCGAGAGATACTTCTTCGTCGTCGCCGCCGCGGTGAGCCCTTCGTGGGACCCTCTAAGAGCTCATCATCCTTCTTCGTCTCCTTATTTACCTGCTATGTGGTTCCCTTTTTTTCTCTCTCTCTCTCTCTCTCTCTCTCTCTCTCTCTCTCTCTCTCTCCCTCACACGTATCGTCGTCCTCGCTTTTTCCTGTTGCGTCTGCAACGACGGCGCGACGTCGTCTCGTAAATGTTTATATATAAATATATATATATATATATTGTAGAAACGGTTCGGTCCTTCGCAATGTTTGCACTCGTTCGTCGTTGGTCCCAGGCAACTCGGGGATTCCTCGCGGTGTTAAGTTTCGCGGTCGTCGAGGTTTGTGCGGCTTTGTTTCGAGTATACAGCTCTCTGGTATATCGTTCCCACGAAGTCTGCTTTCCGCTCGTTCTCGTTTTTACAGTGGCTGGTATTTTTTTCCTTTCGCCTTCTTTTTTTTAATTTTTTTTTTTGTTTTTTTTTAGCAACCAAAAACCGACGAGCAATGCATGGGATCCTTACTAATCCTTGTTCGTCAAAATTAAGGATCTGGACTCTTAGAATCATTGACAATTTTATTATTGTTTATTTATACTCAAGGATCGTGGTTGGGTCTACGATGTATGTTCTAATAGCTCGCTTATTGTCTTCTTGTTGTTGCGGCAGAAAGCCGTGCAGAAATATGCCGGGGAGTCCCCAGATCCGACCACATCCCTATAGGGATTTGACAAGGACGACACACGCAGAAAGTCCACATTGGAATCCGAGTGGGTTCCGCTCTATTTCCCGATTGACGCCGTTTGTTAAGGCTTTTTTACCCTTTTTCGTAAATGACCATTTTTCGCCTTTTTTTGTTCCTTTTCTGGTGGACCCCGTTTACAGACAAACATTTTTTTTATGCATTTCTTTGACCGGAATCGTAAAGGGGGAAGGTCAAGCTTCAGTTTCCTTTTTTTTTAAAGCTTCGTACGATTTTTTTTCTAAAGATACTTTGATTTAAAAAAAGAGACAATTTGAAAAATTACGTGTAACCCGAAAACGACAGGCATTCAAGGAAAACCTCAAAAACGTAAAAAGTTGAATCGGTTTTCTTTGAATCTGCAAGAATTTTTTCAGATTTTTTTTCGAAATTTTTTTTTCACCTATTTTCGGTAAAAAATCAGATGATTTAATTACGGTAACTCGAAAACTAAGGGGTTTTTCTGGTAAAATTTTACGAGAGGAAACAAATTTATTTTTCTATTTTCAACGCCATATAATTATTTCAGATTTTTTTTCGACATTTTTTTCTCGAGTTACGGTAATTAAATCAGCTGATTTTTTTACCGGAAATAGGTGAAGAAAGAAATTTCGAAAAAAAATCTGAAAAAAATTCTCGCTAACTCAACGAAAACTGATTCAACTTTTGACTATCTTGAGATTTTCCTTGAATCCTTGTCGTTTTCGCGTTACACACTATTTTTCAAATGGTCTCTTTTTTCAAAAAAAGCTAAATATCTTCAGAAAAAAAATCGTACGAAGCTTTAAAAAAAAACAAAATTGAAGCTTGAGCTTCCCCCTTTATAGTTCCGGTCAAAGCAATGCAGAAAAAATATTTTGTCTTTAAACGGGGTCTACCAGAAAAGGAACAAAAAAAAGGCGAAAAATGGTCGTTTTCGAAAAAGGGTACTAGTCGTAAAAAAAATAATAACAAAAATTTAAAAAAAAACCGAATGAAGGTGAATCCCTCCCCTTCAAAATGCCGTTTATTAAATTAATCTACGTCAACTATCGGCGAAATGGTATAAAGAATCGTTCCGGAACTTCTTTGAAGTTTTTGTCCGGACACTTTTCGCCGGTAGTGTATACTTATTTTGTTTAGAAAATTTATCGTACAGAATGCGATGGGATACATCACGAATCGTATCACATTCTGTTCGATAATGCTGCAATCTGTTGGGATTCGAATTGGATTCGTACGTTGGATTCCAATGGGGAATCCCGATTAGAATCGAATGTACAAGCGTGACGTTTTAGTATAGGAATCCAATACGATGACCGATTAGATCCTCGTCAGGAAGCAAGGACAAGCATGGGAATCCAATTGAAACCCTACGACAATTTTTGCACGTGTATTGGCGTCTTCCTAGCTGTAATAAATTTGCCACGTTGCTATCAACCGTCGAATGACAATATTTGCGTTGTTGGTAGCTCGAACACACTTGAGAACTAAAAATGCCAATACTTTGGTCCTGCATGATGCTACATTTTCCCTCGACGTGATTCCAATCCAGTCGGCCAAATGTTCTTCCGTAGCGCGTTGAACGCAGCCTCTTCGATATTTATAATTGACCGCAAGGTTCAGGAAAACTATCACTCGGAAGCAGAGAACGAGAATATAATTGGTGAAAATGATCATGTGAAATTGATGAAAGAATTTGCATATAACGGTTTCCCGCTCACCAGACGAAGTTTCATCCTGGCCGATCGAGCGACGAGACACGAAGGATAACGGAAAAGTTATCTTTTCACGAAAGATAACTGGAAGGTTAACTTTTCACGAAAGATAACTGAAAAGTTATCTTTTCAAGGAAGATAACTGAAAAGTTATCTTTTCAAGGAAGATAACTGAAAAGTTATCTTTTCACGAATGATAACTGAAAAGTTGTCTTTTCAAGAAAGACAAATAAAACGTTATCTCATCACGAAAGATAACGGAAAAGTTGTCGTTTCATGAAAAATTCAAAAAGAAACTGTCCGAAATGGTACATTTAATCTGGCAAACGATACAATCCAATCGCAATGCCAATTCACTCAACTGATTTAGAAGTTAACTAGCCATTGCAGTCACCTCTTAATTGATGATGAAAATGCATTATGTATTACGTATATGTTAAAAAGCGAAATAACCAGACGTGGCTCTCCGCAACGCCCCCGCAGAGCGCAAATAAAAGAGCGCGGTAAAACGTATGGAGATTGCACACGGCATTAAAATAAAAGAGAACGGTCCTCGCGTTGAAATGTTGTAGCGGAGCTGGCGTGCCGCTGGGCAAGATCCCGCACACCCGTGAAGGGACAAGACAATGTGTGAGCAGTTATGGTAAAGCGTTCATTTAAATAATCGCGCTCGAACGGGCGAGGTCGCGCGCAAGGAGAGTACAGCGAAGACCTCTGTAGGGACGCTGCGGTACTGTGGCCACTCGTACAGCCCGAACACGACGGCATGAAACGGTGCGGAAAATGTCGTTCAACATTTTGTTCCGCACAATGTACTTTCTTCAGGAAGCGCAACGCAAATTCTTTTCTGCATTAATATCTCGCACGAAGAAAAAATCCGCGAATTCGTAGCAATAAGATCCACGCATTTCTTCCGTTATGTTTTTCACGCGCGATTGTTGAAGGACGTTTCAAGGGGGACAATGCGTGTAGCGGCATAAAAAAAAATGATTTTTTCCCCCGTAACATGTAAGTCAAATATCTCACGCATACGGCGATGTAGTGAGTAATTAGGTAAGATAAGGCACTGAAATCATTGAGTTTTCCTAGTTCAAAACGTCAAACACGTTTTTCTCAAAATTACATTTTTTTTATTTTCTGGGAAACATAACTTTAAAACGAGTTGGCGGTCGTGCTAAAATTATACATACAACTCAACAACAATATTACCTTGAACTTATACCTACTTGTTTGTGAAAATCACTTTTAAAAAGTACTTTTTTATTGCAAAAAAGAACGAAAATGTTGTGTAAAATTTCAAATTTTTTTTTAACTGTCCCAGTTCTTTAATATTCAATTTTTTTAAAATGATTCTTCGGTACAAGTTCAGCATATGGATGTCAAAATATTGAACATTCTTGGCTCATATTTATTTTTCAGATCAACATTGAAGTCGTTGGATTTTCCACAAACGGACAATTGCCGCCAAAAGCTTCCTGGAAGGCCACGCCATAACGTCGCCATTTTAAAATATTTTTGTTGTTAAAAAATTAATTTAATCAGTTTAATTATGTAAGAAATTGTACCTAAAGTTTCATGAATGTAAAACGTTTTGTTCCAAAAAAAAAGAAGATCGAAATTGGTTATTTTTTCGTCGTCTACTTGTAGTTCTCCCCTTAATGGAAAATACCCCGAGGATTAAAATCCTTATTGCAAGCGCGATAATCGTAAAGTCGTAAATTCTATCTTGAAGAAAGTCTTAAGGATTTTGACGATATTCAGGGATAACGCGGTTACCTGAAAGCGATTTGTTTCAGCGTCGAAATTAGAAAACAAAACTTATTTCGAGATTTAAATAACCAGGATTATTTCTACAAAGTAACGATCTACTGATCAATTCAATTTGCCTCCGTTTCACGTTATGTTATTGATTCAAACGATTTTCACTTATCAATGGCATCGTCCGCAACAACGGCAAAATATTAAAACTTCTTCGCTCTCAGGGCCTTCCCAAGTTTTCGCTTGGTCTTCCAGGTTAACTCGTACCATCTGCATCGCCTCCACGAAATCTCGATTTTGCTTATACGCTTGTTCCTCTTGCGGAAACTTCGACTAATTTGCCGGATAAACTTTTCCAATTCGGAGACGGGCGTAGGTACACGCGATAAAACTATCGATCGAAATATAGTTCCTTCCGGATGAGGGTGATCGCCCTCAGCAGAGTCGTTTACGTACACGATCCACATATGTACGAGGTCGTCCAATATGTATGCTGCACTGTAAATTTCACAGCGGAGGCAGCCAAAAAAAAAACGGGCAATGGCTAGGACCTAGAACTCGAGAGATGTATGAGGCTCCGAGGTATCTCTTCCCCATGCTCTGCTTTCCTCAAACAGGCGAATCTTCCGGCATAGTTTGACAACGATAAAATTGACGGCTCAGCGTAAATCTGCGAATGGGTAGGAAAGACGCGAGGAAATAAATAAACCAACGTTTCTACGGTTTCTCCATCTACGCATAACGTATTGTGAAACTTGAAGGCAATACTTTTAGCGCATTAACAGACCCTCCTCGGATGATATACGATGCCCTGACGTGCAGAGACCCCGATCAAAAAAGTAAAAGAACAGTCCATCGTCTGAAACAAAGCCAAATAATTCCCTGACAATGACCCTGACCATTATTGTTGACGGGCAGTCCAGGACGGTTGGATCGATAGCTCTATAATCCTGAAGCAATACCCTGATTATTAGCAACATCAGTGAAGGCGTGACCGGCCTTGACGTCTAACACACGCTTTTGTCTAGTATACGCTGGCAAGTCAAGCTTTAAAGGAGCCGCGACAGAGTACATGAATCCGAAGACAGAAAATGATGTACGGATAAAAGTCCATACGTGCGGTAAAAATGGAACGAGTGAATGGCGACGGAGTATGTGGATGCTATGCACGGATATGAAAATCAAGTTGTACAGACAAGTGAGAGAAGTTCATTTCGCGCTGTAATACACGATAGAACGGAAATCGACTATATTCTCGGTGCTTTGTACCTTTCATCCTCAGACTCATGTAGCAAGGATCAGACATTGTTTCATGGCTGAAGATTCGTTGCTGTACGCTCATTTTCGTATTACGCTGTCTCCGGACCTAGTCTACGAACTATTCGTCGAATGACTAAGGCTACCAATACGACTACTACTAATGCATACGTATGTGTGTATATACTTTATGTAGGATGGCGAGCTGTGGTTACGATAGTTTCCGCAGTCGATTACAGCGATATTCCCGAACATCGGAGCTCCTCCGAGCGACGATAGGAGAGCTCTCATAGATAAATCATGATCGCCGAAACGAGGACGCTACACGACGAGAAATTGGGGATCGTAGAGCTGAGGGGTGGAGAATAGGAATCGCGATTTTCGCGGTGCTCGTGTCTATATATATATATATTACATGACTTCGAAGCTTCCAGTCAGAGTACAGAATTGTGCAAGGGGCTGCAAAGAATAAGAAAAGGTGATGAGAAAAACGTCAAGGTGGAGAACCTGGAACGGAGATGAAAGTTCCAAGAATGAGATAACTCGTCATCGTTCTTATAGCTATGTACGACGATGAAGAAATATATATATATATACATATATAAGTGGAAGGGTGTTAATATAACTGTTGGCAAACGAAGGGGCGTATTCGGCCCGATTCGCCGGATGGAGTAATATAGGTTACATCCTTTCATAATCAAGCGGTTGGAACATCTCTATTCCCGCTACGTAACAGTATCGAAAGATATAAAGCAATAAACGTCACGTCGTCTTTCTTAATCGGCTATAGCTAGGGTTATCCAGATGGGCAAAATTGTGTAAGAGTCTAAACGATTCTACAGGGAGCGGCTGCCGAAGCCAGGAAGCAGCCGAGTCTAGTCGAAGATCCCTGGGGGCTTTATTCCTGTATAACTTCCTTCTGAACTAATAATATGATGATCCCTTGTGCGCCACGAGCCGGAAACCACGAGCCTTTGTCCTCGCAAGCGAGGGAGAACGGAAATTAAATGCTTTATTATTTTTCTCGAAGGAGATTATCGAGGGGAGGGACTTTAGACCATTCGGTCGTATCTTCCAAGTATTGGGCTATATTGGAACAGTTCGATACGGTTATTCATTTGTCTCTCGTCATTTAAATAATGTTCTCTCCAACGTCATCCAATTGATCGTGTACCCAGGACGATAAAAATCAACCTCGGAACTTAAATTTTATCAATTTTATGCTTGACGCATTAAATTTTCCCGCATGTTCGAGCGATGCATGAATGATGAAAGTTCTTGGTTCGTTGAAACATCCTGGCTCTTTTTCCGTTAATGGTCCTATATGTTGCATGTATATGGCAAGAACCTCCATATCATTGGGCAATTCCATTGATTCCCGCATACATCGCGGATTCATGGCTGTTTTGGAACCTCCTGCATCAAAGTAGGCTGCGGGCGTAGTGAAAGGGCGATACACCTTCATTCGGCGTATCAAGCGTTGCAGAGCATCGAATACGGTTACTTCAAAACAGGGGACGCCATTTTTGTGTCCATTGGAAAGTTAAGCGATTGCGCGCTGACAACCCCCATTTTTATTACGCTGACGCGAGCTCGCCCTTTCTTCTTCCAAGTTTCCCGTTGCTTCTCTCGTTTCCATAAAAAAAAAAAACAAAACAGGAAAGATACACCAAGTGCAGGAGAGCAGCGTTTGCCGGAATACGGTTGTGGGAGGAGGTGCGTTCAATGAGTTCGGCTCACAGGTACGGGAATGTGTACATCCGGCCTGTGCGCCTTTTAGTACTTTGCCGTTGGCGAAGAGGTCGTTCGGGGATGCTAGTACCAACGGGCACCGCTGGTGTTGCGGAAGCCTGTTCGCCCGTATAACTAGCAACTAATATAGGCGCCTTATATAATTTTATATTATATCTTGTCGGAAGGATCGACAAAATGGCAAAAGTTAGCGTTGTTTCCGCAATCCCCCGCTGTACAAACGAAACCCCTACCTAAGTGAATCAACTACGGTGTATTCAACCCGTAGACGTGGAGGTAAAACGAAAAAAAAGTACCACTATGGGCTATGTACCCCAGATGTCACCGTGACGGATCCTGTTTCTTCGGGTAAGAATTTTCGCAAAAGGAAATACAGGAAGAGGAGTAAAGGGATGGGGACCAAAAGTCGAGCAGGGAGGTATACGACCTCCGAGCAATCGTTGGTGGATCTTTACTTAGCCTACGTATCAGCAATCCTTCATCCTACGTTATTCAACCCTGATTTTATCGCCAACCTTATTCCAGCATGACTGTCATATCTTCTCCGCAAAGATTTATGGCATTTTACCCTCACTTTTTATAGTCGCTTTTTTATGGTCTTCTTATTGCAAATTAATTAATTTTAATCATATATTCGACCGTCAAAACAGTTAAAAATCCATTTTCGAGACCGACTTTTCGGCATCATTTACTTTGGCAGCAACGAAAAATCATTTATCAGACAAAAATTCACCATTATTCTCCGCGACAATGTGGTATAGGGTTTCGTCCAATTTATTTTAAAAAATCTCTCGGCGTTTCTTCAAAAGTCGTTACCAGTTTTTATGAAGCTTGCTTCGAAATTTATAAGAATTTATGGAAACGATAAGTGTATTGGTACCGAGACACAAGCTAACAGAGGAGCGAACATACATTGGGATATACGAGGGCGTAGTCTGACATCAGCGAAGATCTGCGGCAGCTTCCGAAGCAAGGTCGATCCGAAAATACGTGACAGAGAGAAAGATGAAAAGAGGGTCAGAAAGAGGCATTGCAAAGGCAAGAGAGATGCAGACACTGGTCTGACTTTAATATAGTAGTATACCAAACTCTTGTATATACTATACACTTAGCTCGGCTATAACGTACATCAGTTTCGAGAAAGATTAATGAAGCTCGCGAACCGACGACTCTCCCGAACGCTGTGCTCGTCTGCATTCCATTAATAGATTACCCGCGTCCTTATATCTACACATACGCTATGCCATGCACACTACATATATACTGTAAAGTAATACCAACCGTTTATTTAACGTTGAAGTCGGTACAATCTTGCACTTTGCCGAGAGAGAGAGAGAGAGAGAGAGAGAGAGAAAGGAAAGAAGAGGTACGTCGAATAGTGTACGACAAGCAAGAGCCGAGCGGGGCTATAAGCTCGAACCCTCTACGAGAGGGACTGGATAATGAATGACTGCTCGCTGCTTCTGGCCAGACCTCGGTAAAGGAGTGAAGAACTTTTTACGAGAGGCTTGCCCCGCATCTTGGATGTTGGACGACCCGATGAAACGTTCGTTTCATTACTTGCGGAATTGCGAAAGACCAAATAGATGAAAAAAACCACTAAAGGAGAGAGGGAGAGCGAGAGAGGGAGATTTAAAGAGACGCTCGGTTCACTCAGGTTGCCAGTGGATAATTAACTCTGATACACCTACGTGTAGCTGAAAAAAAAAAAAAAACTTTTGCAAGATTCTGCGTCTTGATTCCTACAATTGCCATCTTCAAAGATGGCCTACTCTCGTGTGTTACGTCGTCATAGAGCGCGTGTCAATGTGGACGGTGTCGCGATAATGCGAAAATTGCTAGAGGCATCGATTTCGTCAGACACTTAAATGAATTCTCCTCGTTCCCACACACGTACAAACATCTAGATATGATACTCCATTGAAAGACACGGAGGTACGCGGAGAAACGGAATTAAAAGTTCGAGTCGCGAATAAAAGATCTACGAGTTAAGGAAAAGTGATGAATTAGGGTCATAGTACTTTCGTGTGAACTGCCATGTACTGTTACCTGCAAGTCATCAGCGTTTTGTTATGGGAATAACATACTTTCGAGAAAACTTTTGTGTTTTTTTTTTTTCGTCTTGCAACAGCGAGGCTAAAGGATCCAAAGTGCTGCGCTAACTTTCTCAATGGAATAGTGGACGCAACACTTCTTCGCGTACAACACTTGTGAATTCAACTGCACTTTAGGCTAGAGAAATAAACGATATTTGATCAGATACGTCATAAATATAATTTTTAAATATACAAAGTGTTAGGGAGGTAGTGGAGAAAACTGAAAAAGACGCTAGAGGAGGTAATTTACGATCGATTTGACCTAAAACAGTATTATCCAAAGTTTAACTGTTTTCGAAATATCAGCGATTTTCGTTTTTTATAGGTTTTTTTTCGGGATTATGCACCAAATAGCGAAATTCGTAATTCGTATTCGGATTAAAAGGCCGTACCGGTGCGAATTGGACAATCAAAAGATTTTAAGGAAGCTAGAACTGCTCGGAGGGAAGAACGAGTTTCAGAAAATCATCATTTCGAAGTCGGAAAGGCACATTTTAGGAGGCAGGAATCTTTGAACGCGTTTTCCTCGAAACTACTTTTTTTTACCTGGCTGACATAAAATCTCGAGTTTTATTTAAGCACTTGACTTTAAATTTGGTATGGACCTTCAGTATAAATCCCTCTATCGTCCCTACCTCGGGCATTTCGAAATTATTATTATTATTATTATTATGCAAAAAAAATGTTGAACTTTGAAAAATAGGGCGAAAATTTAACTTTTTTTCAGACAGTCGCCATGTTAAATTTTTTCTCTCCTTGGTACCTGCCATAAAAACACTCTTATTGATCAAGAAAATTGGTTTTATTTCTGTTTCATATGAATATGAGCTTTGGAATCATGCCAATCGCCTTGCCCCTTTTGTTGACGGCGATATTTAGAGGCCAATAACTTTATGTCAATTTTTTCGCAAGTTCCCGAAACATCGATAAAGAGACTGTAAAAAATGAGTACTAAAAATATTTTCTGTTTTTTTCATGAGCCCAAAAAAAAACGCCCAAAGTTCAGGCCTCTAGACTAGAATACCCCGTTAAGCGAGTTCTGGTCACTCACATCAGGAAGTAGCCCTCTGGATGATGTTGAAGCTTGCATCATTGCAAAGCAACGAAAATCGATTCTTTTTAATTGTTCAAATTTTGTTTAACCGTTTTAGACTGTGAAAATCCCTCGAACGTTTGGACGTATTCTTATAAATTGATGATTCACGACCCCAATTTACATAGAAAAGGCTTTAGGTAATGATAAACATTAAGAAACGAAAAATGAACAAACAAATGAATCGTTGCATTACACGATGCAAATTTCAAGGTCATGCCTCTGGCAGCCTACTAACTTGGTTTTGATTATAATCAGTTATTGTTATAGTTATTATTATCGTCAACCATATACAAGTGTTAGTCTTCAGTCCGGATGTATGAACGGGCTGAGAGAAACCCGACACCAAAGTTTGACGAAGTTCTTGGTCCTGATCCGTCGATAACTCGTCCATCGTTTCAATCCTGTCCGAATCCATCCAGAAAACGACAGATGAGCAATTCGAAGGAATCGTGAGTTTCTCGATACAAGCTTGGTACCATCACACTTTTCATTTTTTCTCCGATACATCGTGGCGGACATCGAATTGAAATTCATCGCATCGAATTGTCAGTGTACGAGCAAGAGCATTCGGGAACGGCTCCCAAGCGATTTAGATTTCATAGGCATAACTGTAGACCGGAAGTGCCGACGAACAGGCGTCAAGTAGCTCTATGGCAAATGGCGGAAGACGTGTACATGTATACGAGTACCTGCGTTGCGGTGCTCGTCGGGTATGCAGAGCCTCTACATAGAGAGAACGCCAGCGATGTACTCGAGTCCAACTGACGAGAGGAAAAGAATACCTGGACATCTCGTTGACAACTCACCTGAAACACCAAAGAAAATACGCATAAATTGATCGTCCTACTTCCCGATATAAGGACTGCGCGAGGTTAACGTCCAATTACGGGGCAAAAAAGACAATTTCCAAGCGGACGATACTTCGCGCGTAGTTTCAATTTAAAAAAAAAACAACAATATGGTTTCCGGATGGCAGAGGATTAATTGCAAGTCATAATGATCAACGGGACTGTAATCGCGAGTTACTTTAAACTTCGTTAGCCGATAGTTTTCCACCGGAACGAAAAAAAAAACCATGACACCTTTTCGTCAGACGGCGGATAAATATACACACGGTACACTGCACGATCAGCGGCTACTTGTTTCCATCGCGCACAACTTAATAAACACAAATAACGTGAGACTCACTACCGCCATGCCAAATGCCTTGAAGTTATAGGGTAAATTATGCCAGCCGAGCGAAATACGTTTAACTATATATGTAAGAAACTTGCTAATGTCGTCGCTACCGTTTGCATACACGACAATCATTAAACACGTATACACGAATGAATCAGCCATGCTTTGGTGTGTTTGATTATTGCATGTTCTCTCGCATCTCTCACGAGATACAAACCTCAACGAATATGTACGTGTACGATAGTGGAGGCGCGTATAAGGGGACGTATGTTCTATCACCTGTATTTGGTATACAGGCATGATTGTATGATGCCTTCTCTCTCTCTCTCTCTCTCTCTCTCTCTCTCTCTCTCTCTCTCTCTCTCTCCCTCTGTCTCTCTCACTCCCTTCTCGCCCTCTTTCTCTCCAAATCTCTCCCTCTCCCACTTTCTCATTCAATCTCTTACCCTTTCTCTCTCTCTCTCTCTGTCTCTCTCCCACGAGAAAGAGAGGTTCAAGGTGCGTGCCGCTATAATACGCGTGTTATCCCGCTCGCCAACGACCGCCCCCTTCGATACGCGTGCTGACAGATTAATGGTACGCTCGGCACACTCAACGTGCACGGAAACTACGCGCTCATTCAACATATATGTAGCCTGGGGCAGAACAAAAAAATCTAAGCCGCCAGATCGAGCTTCAAAAACATCATTGGACAATACCGATAGTGCGAAATTTTAACGGAAACGACGTATAAATATTTTCTCGGTGGCACAGATTTTACATTAAAAAGGTACACGAGCTTGCGGAGCAAGCTTTTAGCAAATGTCAACGTTTTTTGTACAGCTTTGGCATTAACTTACGGTTTATTTATTAAGGTGAGATATATACAATCAATCGCATTCGGAAAAATAGGCGTAAAAAATACGAATTAATCCAAAGCGAGACTGTATAAATTTGGTTTTCAGTATTCTGCCCTCTCTCTCTCTCTCTCTCTCTGTAGCTCCCTCGCGAAATAGACGGACGTAATTTTAATGGAAAATACATTTATGTTATACCCAGCAGCCCTCGGGAATGTTGCAGGAGCGAATGAAATATGAATAGAAAAAAATATATATATGTATATATATATATGTATTCAGAAATTGAATATAGTACGTAAAACAACGACGGGCACCGCTATCGTAAACGAAGAATAAAAAAAAAATCGACGAAGCGAAGTCATGTTCGAAAAAAAAACCCTCGAGGGTTCACGCAGTCAACGATCATATTAAGGGTTGGTTGAAGATTCGCTCTATTTCTATACCAAGCTCTCGTTTTTTTTTTAAATATATATTTTCCCTCCATTCTCTTTTTCTTTGCAGGGGATGCGATCGGAGCGTTTCCATAGTTATGCGTTCACGATTTTACGATCAGCCCATTGACAAAGCCACATGGACAGGCCATAAGGGAGAAAAAAAACGAGACGCTATATTCCACACTGCACGGTTATATGGGGCAGGAGGGCTTTCCCGGCAATTTAAAAAGATAATGCGTACGTCGGAGAGAGGATTCATACCAGTGTGCTTGTACTTCGCTTTATTTCTCTCTCTTTCTCTCTCGCTCTCTCTTCTCTCTCTCTCTCTCTCTCTCTCTCTCTCTCTCTCTCTCTCTCTCGCTCTCTGAAGACGCAATCACCCGGTTCTCAGCCCTTTAGTTTTTTGTGAACAGGGAGACGTTCTCGAGAGTGCCAAGGATCGACTTTATCGATGGCGCTTTGGTCGTTCATATATACATACATATATACAATGCGGAAGTGGAACGTCGTTTGAGAATCAAGAGTTGAGAGCTTTTTCTCTTTCGAGTCGTCTCTTTTTTCGCTCACTGCACATACAACACGAAAATGTTGCCTTCAACCTATACAGATAAAACCGTTTCGTGACTGACTGACTGACTGACATATAGACAACGCACAGCTTAAACCACTCAAGATAGAAACGTAAAATTTGGAAGATATGTTCCTTCGAAATACGGAGGGGGGCTAAGAAAGGATTTTTGGGAAATCGACACCTAAAGGATAAAACGGTGTGTAAAAGTTTGTATGGAAAATTGTATTCCTTGCGTTTATCAACTTGCAACTTGGTACAAATATTCTTTAAAACAAATAATGAAACGCATATTTTAGGATTTTTTAAAACAATCCCTAATAAGGGGTGCAACTGGTAATGAAGTTTCCATACGAAAATAAGATTCCCTGCTTTTATCTTAAATGTATATTTTTTTTAAATGTATATTTTTGTTTACTTGTAATTTTTTATAAGACAAAAAAATAAAGCTAGATAACCCCTTTTATTAAAATTTAACAAATATATATTGTTGCTGTGCAACTAATGATAAATAAAATTTTGTTTTCAGACCGAAGTGAACATAATTTTTAAAAACCGACGTTGAGAGTGTAACTCACAATATTAATTTCAAGCCTCAAACTCAATCTAAGGGAAAACTGTTGGTACCTGCTAAACAAGTCAGGGATGTAGAAGACTTATGGATACAATATGACCCGAATTTCATCATTCAAGCTCGTCTCCTAAGGCAAATCTTATAATCCTTACTTTTTTTCTTTTAACTGCAGCTATCCATTTTTTGCGGTGTTCTAACTTCCAATTTGCCGTAGGGAATCGATAAAATTTGCATTGATCATTTCTTCCGGTATTCCTGCAGTTTATCACACAGCAAAAATGGACTGTCGTGGTCCATTTTTAATAAAACAATATTTTCAATTTGATTGGCAAAATCTCGTACTACGCTCATACAAATTTGACAGATAAATAGCCGAGCTTATTGCAATTTTTGTCCACTGCAGGCGCTGCGCTCCCTATACTCTGCACGGATCCAATAGTTTCGTAATTTCCGGCTATACAAGCTTTCCTTTTTCTTGACTTGTAGGCCTCGATGGAGAAGCTCTCGAGGAGAATATCAATAGCATAGAATACACATAATATCGAGGACATTTCCTTTCGAGTATTTCGAGAATGGAATTATAATTACGAGAATGTAGTAGCAGAAAAAGTGCGCGGCCAGTTATCTTTCACTTCCGAAGAAGATGATCGTCCACTCGATCACCGCGGGACGTCGAGGGATCGAAGTGTCAGTTGAGTGACAATCGATGATTCGATCAACTGCCTGCCTGAAAATCCTCGTCTTCTCTTTTCATAGAGAGAGAGAGAGAGAGAAGGGGAGAGGAAGTGATTTTTTTCTTCTTCGCCGCACAAATCTTTCTGGCAGCGAGAGGATCCATCGAAGGGAGCGAAACAGCGAGATATAGATATGCGAGATAGGACACGCTGAATTATTGGCTCGACTTTCGCGGTCATGCATTATTCAATGTTGCACAGAGGCGGGGAGAAAGGGAGAGGATCGAGTAGAGAGCGGGAAGTGCAGAGGTTTAGGTATACGATAGAATTCAGCCAATTCAGTATACAGTATCAGTCGTTGCACCTTGATGTATCTACGTATATATACACACACACCTCGATTTACCAAAGTTCGCTGCACAACTTTGCCACGGAAATCACTCGATTTGTGTCAAGTAAATGGCTGATATTTAGGTGGCCGAAGGCGGGGGAGGGGAGGCGGGTCGTAAATACATATTTCATAGAATTCGAATGATATTGCATTTAAACGTGATACCCGGCGGAACACGCGGAGAAAGGAAATTGCACAAAGATGTGAGATTCGAAGAAAAAAAAAAACGGGAATATAAAAAAGAGACTTGCGCCACGACTCTCGAGAAGTAGATTATGAGTGCACAAAACAAGCGGCTGTCATTACACTCGCTGTGTCCTACATACGTAAATCATACGAAACACTAACGACGATCAGATACATTGACACACAAAGTTGGGCTTACCCTTTCGTGTATTATATGTTGTCCATATCCACGTAAGTGAACGTTGAAGCGCAACGGTATGTGCAATCCGTATTGTATACCGATCGATGAAGAACACGAAGGGCAAGCAAATGGTCTTTCGTTCGACGCTCACGAATCCTTCGAAGACGATTTCTCCTCGTCTCGTCTATAGGGAAGTTTCTCTCACTACTGGTACATAGTGTTATATATATATATATATATATATATATATATATATATATATATATATATATGTGTAGGATGTATAGATCATTGTTTTCTCGTTGCCTATACAATCCATGGTGACTTGAAATGTTCTGACTGACAAGACTAGACTGATTGTGAGTCCTCGAAATCGAATGTCTTCGAAATCGTATTTGCCTATCCAAATACCTATCCAGTGAAACCTCGTTTATACGTTTTGCACTAATACGTTTATACAATCTTTTATTTAACTTGACTTGATGTGAGATGCAAAAGGGAAATTCGATATTTCACCCACTTCCCGACTATTTAGATCTCTGAAATTTGCAAACATGCATCTAAGAGGTGACAATGCATGACTCAACTTTTAAAAATAAAATACTAAAAAGTAGAAAATAATTTGGATGTAAAAAAATGTTGTTTTTCAAACAAGCTTTTATTTAATGTACTAAAAAGTAAAAAATATTTTTTTTTACCAAGTCTGTATATGTGACTATAAATAAAAGCTTGGGGCACTCAAAATTTAGACATATAATCATTGATTTACATAAATCCGTTAACATATCAACTGTATTCAATTTACTGTAAAACAATCTTAGATTTCTTAAATAAAAATCCTGAAACTGAGTATGAACGTGTGATAATAATTTCTCTAATTACTATTGTGCCAAATTAAATACGCTTAATGAAATGTACATCTATATATATTGTGTGTATATTATATTTTTATTATAAAACTTTGTTTTTCACAAAGATCATATCCGGAAAAACACGAACTAACTTACGAGGTGTGTGTGCACCCAAAAAGAAAAGAATAATTTAAACGAGCGTATATTTTTGTCGAAAACTGGTCCGGATTATTATATATAACTAAAATTAGTGCCGAACGTTAAATCGTACAGAAAATACCACATACATTTGCAACATAACATTACGATGACAAGGTACATTTTTATCTGAGCTCACGTCAAGATGTAGCCAAAAAAATGTTGAAAAACTGATACACGGGTCGGTACCGCTGCACCGTACTCGCTGTATTTACACGAACAACGAAACCGGAAGAGGAAAACAATATAGCTTCGTAAGCTCGGATGCGTTCATGATTCATAAAGATTCACCGTCAATGGGGATCGTGCGTTCGTCTTGTCGGAACAGGAACATAATGAGAAAATTCAGCAAAATGGATGAAGAAAAAAAATACGAATTCGCGATGGAAAAATATTAGAGAGTCCTGCACGTCACCCATCCCACGTACACGCCTACGCGGCTGAACATTCTTATGTACATAGAGCCGACCTCGATACGCGTTAGTGCTAATTCGATAACCCGAAATTATTGATGATACTAAAAATTTGTACGCTAAAAAATGACTTTACGCCACATGATTACATGCAGGTTAAACTTTCGTATAAGGGAAAAACATGTCACGGACAGCTGCGACAAGTCGCAACGATTTTTCAACTTTCTTATCAAATACGTAGGTTTGCCGTATATTATTCAATGTACACAAATGCTAATAATCTTGCGATATAGCCAATGACTTCTATTATCGATATCTTTAATTATAGAGCGTGGTCTGTTACGCAAATTGAAAAGCAATTCCACAAGGCAAAAACTCGAGACGTTTCATACTTTAAAAGTGCTGAGCATACGAAAGGTATCATCATTTGGTGTTTGAATACAAATGGGAATTCGTATACTCTTTACTCGATGCGTTTAATTAAAAAAAATATGACGCGGTGGCAAACGATCATCGCGATATCGATATGTTGCGTCTGGGTTGCAAATGCTGTCGCAATTAATGGTGAGTAATAGTGAACTTTTTTTATTGTTTAAATTAACCCCGCCTGAGGCTAATAATTAGCTTCTCTTTGCGAGCAAAAGTGATTACCGCAACAGGGTAATAAAGAAAGTAGGATGTAACGTAGTTTTGAAATGAACCACAGGTACAGAATTGGTGCCGGAACCCGTTGCCAAACCGAAGTCCATAGACGACATATGCTTCGCCCCAGAATGCATTCATGCGGGTAAGTAAAAAAATAATGTACTTGCCGAACATATCGAATCTGTTCACGATATAAACGTACGCACGGGTAGGTATGAAACGCTAAAACGAAAAAAAAAACAACACGAATGTTTCAGCATCTTGGATTCTGACGAACAGTAAATTTAGAGTATCCATGTGACGACTTTTACGAATTCACCTGTGGTAATGTGAACTTGGCCAGGATTCCCGACGATCAATATACCGGGACGGAAATAGTCTTGGCCGAAGACAAGTTGTTCGTGCGTTTGAAAAGTTTAATAGAAGGCATTGATAAGACAAAAGTACCGAAGCACTTCGGGCTTGTCAAAACTCTATATGACAATTGTATGAGCACAGGTGGGTATAATTTCTTGCATGACGATAAGAGCACTGCCTACTGTACTCGGCGGCCATCTTGTTTAAAAAAATGGGCACTCCTCAAACCCAGTTAAAATAGCTACGAATCAAACACAAATAAATGTTTGAAATTTAGTAGGAGGAAACATCTAGTCGAAGAAAAAGCTTACAACTGTCTACAACAATTTGCGCACAGCTGATGGCTACAGAATTCAGCAATGAATCCGACTTTCTTGGGGTATTATTGGATATGTCATTCACTGTGGATCCAAAGAACTCAACGTTCCGCAGATGATTTCGAAAATAAGGAAAATAAATCTAGCCGTATATTCTTTACTTCAGCTCGTCGTGAGAAAACATTTTCTCGATTTGGAAATTCTGAGATTGGGCTTTGACAATGATATCGTTCAAAGTTATTACGCAGTCATGGTAGACACAGCTGTTCTGTTCGGTGCTACGAGGGCACAGGCAGAGAGTTAACTAAAAGAAGCTTTGTTTCTCGGAATTGATATTGCAAAAGTGAGAACGCTGTTCGACATCGAATTGGCAAATAGTTGCAGCGTTGTCATGTAACACGTGTAAACAATTTTGATCTCTATTCGACAGTGTGCACCATCTGTGGCAAAACAATCGATTGTTACGGAGCGATGGGACCGGACGACAGTAGGAGAATTTGTAAAGAAGTTCTCGAAGTTGGATTTCAGGTCGTTTATTTTTTCGTTGATACGGGCCTCCTACAAGCTTACTGATAATGACGTTATCGTAGTTGAAGGCGACTTTGGTAAATTTGAAAAGGTGTTTTCCAACGTCTCGGAAAGAGTACTCGCTAATTGGGTGATACGGCTAGATCTGGCCCCCCAACTGCACCTCAATTACACGCAAGGGTGAAACGCTACGAGAACTTTATAGTAGGAAAAGTGAAAGAATCGTCCAGGTGGAAGGAGTGCGTTACGACAGTTCGTTCGCAATTGGGCTTAAGATTAAGTGCTTTGTATCAGCGTACGTACCAAAAGCGTATGAGCCAAAACATTGTGAGCGATTTGACTGAGATGGTTACGAACATGAAGCGACAATTGCATCTACTTATGGCACAGGTATAATCCGTTGTCTTGAACAAGAGAAAAAGTCCACCCGATTTGTATCGGAACTCAACGATCCTTGAAAAAAAATGGTGGCTCCGGACTTACGCTGTACGTCAAATTTATCTGGCCCCGGCAGTTTCCACCTATAAAGAATGTAATGAAGTTTCACTTCTACGTTTTTCACTCATGCGTTTTTCGCGCTTATACGTCATTAATTTTGTTCCCCGGCGATTGTACTATATATGCAAGTACTTTTAACTGTTCATTACATATTTCTTATCAGTACAAACTTGTTTGTTATTTACTAGTCTAAAAACGTATAACCTTTAATATTTCAAACTCAAATTTAAAAAATTCTAAACGTCAATTAAACAATTTGATTTAGCTCATTACTTCATTACTACTAATCAAATTTTTAATTGGAAAACCACACATTAGCATAATAAAGGTACTGCTATTTAAAAGACATCGCAAATTATGCACCAATCGCCATTTTCAAATGCTAAAGAATTTCAGATACATCGTGTATTTCACTTCTACATTATTCTAGTTTGTACAGTATACTTGGTGTATCCCTTGAAAAACGTATAACTGAAGTTTCACTGCATATGTGTGTATATATATATATATATATATATATATATATATATATATATATACGAGTAAACGTCACACCATTCGTGATCGGTTTCCTGAGCCTTCACTTCTGTTTTGCCGCCAGAATACGGAATATAAGCCGATCAGTCGATCAGAAAATGATCGGAGCTCGGTCATGTTTTCAGTGCGGCCAGCAGTGGGATTTGAATTATCGGATCACGCCCATTGTGAAAGTGGCATGAAAAATGTGAGATTATGAATTTTTCTCTTTTATCTCCCGCGAAACTTGCCATTGTCCGTATTTGCGTCCGTATAATCGCAAAAGCGAACGTTTACTCGATGGTGTATTTTGTTGCACAGTATTACGTACCTACATCGAAGAAAATTTATGCAACTAGCGATTATTATGAGCCTCCAGTCCCTCTCATTCTACCTTTCTACCATTCTACCTTTATCTCCCTTGCCATCGCTCTTTCTCATTCCCCCTGACTCGTCTGACTCGAGACTGGCGGGTGATGTGCGAGCCGCAAGAAACAATCACGTTCTCAACAGAATTCAAGTGAGATTCGTGAAGGGAGAGTTCTTGTCGGCTTTCGTTCCCACGAATGCTTACGCTCTCGGGCGATAAGTTTTACGAGAATGTAACGGATTACCAGCGAGAAACAAATGGATTACACTGAATGGAGCGATCGATCGAGCATTTTCGTGTTCCGTTTGTATCTTGCAAATTTTTGAAGCAATGCTCAAGCTGGTGAATGCAAATACGATGGCTGGAAGCTGCGTGACGACGATACGACAATGCGTTGATGCCAGTGGCCCACGAACCATTTCGAGGATGTATCGTTTCGAGCCGAATATCAGGAATCCTGGTACTATGCGATTTATTTGGAAGCGTTCTCTTACGAATTGACAATGCTTCGTGTTTGCTATCATCAAACTCGTCATGAAGAAAAATTTAGCTAGAATTCACAACAAGGTGGACAAAAATAAAGGGTCGCCAACAATAAAATGTTTATATTTTGCTATGCTATTTCCGGAGATTGTAATGAGGAGTTGAAAGTCTCCCTATTAACTAGCCCCTTATTAGTGAACTAACTAGTGAACTATTAGTGAACTAGCCCACGATTTCGTCCGCGTGGACTTTAGGATTTGATCCAGAGAGAGAATAAACAAAGAGGGCAAAAAAACGTAATAAATAAAGAAAGAAGGTAGAATGTCATATTTTTCAGGCACAGTGGGAGACTGAGATAAGGGTTGATGATTGATGAAAAACTAGTATTTTATACTTAGTGCCAACCTTTAACTCTAGTATCATACGATGTCATTCTCGTCTATAAAATTATATTGCTTTGCAATATAGTTCTGTAGAGAACATTGTACGATTTATGGCATTCAGCAAGCGCATTCAAGTTTTGGGCACTCGATACTCCCGAATGGAGACTTGGCTCCATCGGATTACCACTTATTTGCATCGATGGGATACGCACTTGCTGAGCAGCGTTTCACTTCTTACGAAAATGTACGAAACTGACTCGACGACTGGTTTGCCTCAAAAGAGCAACAGTTTTTTTTTGGCGTAGCATCCACTAATTGCCAGACAGGTGGGGAAAATGTATAGCTAGCAATGGACAATACTTCAAATAAAATATCTTTCATCATTTTTATACAATAGACATGTATTTTCTATACAAAAATTCCGGTTTCATATTGACATACCTTGTATATATATAGACATATACATATAAATTGAAAGAAAGAAGCGAACAAGTCGAGAAGAGCCTAAGGCGGCCTGTCTGCCCCAGCCATAACCTTACCTACTATCTGACGGCCGATGTTACACCGACGCGCACGCGAGAGGGCGCGTGTGCTCGTGCTCGAACGTCCCCACAACGAAAGAGGCGGAACGTTCTGACCTCGTTATTTCCATTATTCTCCTCGCTCCGGTTAATCTTCTATCGCTAAACTCTCCAACACTTCAATATAACGAGAATCTCGTTCTCGTTTGCTCTATCCCACCGTTGCTACTCGCGAAGCTCACGGGCGCAAGGCTTCATGTGAAAAGACAGCCGGCGAGTACTCGAACAACGTGTGCGGCTGCACGTTGCGTGTATCTGATTCGTGATGAGAGGAAAACGCTAGATCGGTAAGTCAACTTTATCAGCGAATTGTTTGCGTCATTTGCGAAAAACTTTAGCAGTTGCTGTTCCGTCTTGATTATATAAAAATTGCGTGAAGCTAAAGTATGGCAATGGCAGAAAATACTGCTGTTTCCAAGTCTATCAGTTATTTTTTTTTTATAAAATTGCAACATATATATTTAACTAGCCTTTTCTCGCGGCTTCGTGCGCGTGGACTCTATTATTTGGTCCAGAGAGGAGATGAACGAAAGAAAAAAACATAAGAAAAAGAATGAAGGTAAAAAGAAATTAAGAATGAATGAGTGTCATATTCCTTAGGCACGGTGGTAGACTGACTGACTAAGGTAAGGATGGGTAATTAAATAAATACTAGTGTAAATGTGCCAACCTTCACCTTCAGTATCATACAATGTCATTGTTATCTACAGAACTATATGGCTTTGCAATATAGTTCTGTAGACAACATTGTATGTTTTATGGTCTTCGGCAAGCACATTCATCTAAAAAATCCTAAAATATGCGTTTTATTATTTGTTTTAAATAATATTTATACCAAGTTTCAAGCTGATACTTGCTGATACGCAAGGAATACAATTTTCCATACAAACGATTACAACCCATGTAATCCCCTCAACAGAAGATTTTCGAAAAATCCTTTTTTAGCGCACCGCTAAACCTTTCAAGGAACATATCTTCCAAATTCCATCTATCTTCAGCGGTTTAGCCTGTTCGTTGTCTATATGTCAGTCAGTCATTCAATTAGTCAGTCACGGAACTTTTTTATATACAGGATGTCCCAGGACGGAATGTCATCCCTGAAATGGGGGGTTGGGGGTGAAATTCTGAGACGATTGATATAAGCATGTATGGTTCCCAGATCAACCCCTGAATTATTATTAATTTTTAAATACGGGCCAATCAGGCGCGCCATCTTTAAAAATTAATAATAATTCAGGGGTTGATCTGGGAACCATACATGCTTATATCAATCGACTCAGAATTTCACCCCAACCCCCCATTTCAGGCATGACATTCCGTCCTGGGACACCCTGTATAAAGACAGATTGCAAAAATGATAACTATTAATATCATTGCTCGGCTTAGAAATATTTTGCAACGATATCATGAGTTGGAATTTGTCCAACAATAATTCATTATTATATAAAATTTCATCCGCACGAAGTTGGCACCCTGCCGAAAAATCATTATATTTTCATTCGCACTCTCGCAGCCAAGAAGCGATATCGAAACTTCTTAATCGCTCTTCTCCGAGCGATTTGAAGCTCGGGCTTCACCCGGAATCTTGCCTGCTTATTGTAATAATTTTGGAACAATATGCCGCCACGATACCGGAAAGGACACACCCCTCATCAGGGTAGAACTTACGTATTTCTGTCGTAAGGGCTCGGTTCGAAGGATCGCGCGATGATGCACCAGCGGAGCGTGCGCAATGCAATATGTATAATGCCTTGCTGCGCTGTCGAGAAAACGAGGAGGAATGTCGAGGGGAGAAATGCTACGAGAGCGTGTGGGCGATGGGACGAACGGAGAAACCTGCACGAGAGGAAAGAGATGAGACCTACAAGTTGGCTGGGCTGGAAAGTCGCGACTGGGGCAGAGGGAGAAGAGGGCACGGATATCCCTCCACGTATGCATATATATATATATATTTACATATATAGTTTTCTCTTCTTCTTGGCAGACAGAGACATTGCCACGGAGGTTAAACAACTGAACCCTGGGGACCCGTGGGTCAAATGCCTAAATTGCCGCGTCACAGACCGTAAGACAGGACGGCGTTTATCCGAGCGTGGTATTAAAGAGAGGAGAGAGGAGCGAGAGAGAGGGAGAGAGAGTTGAGGAGAATAACAATAATTTAGGTATGCCATGTGAGCGTGAAGAGCGGGATGAGAATGAATGTAAAGAAGTGAGACCAGAAAGACTCAGCATCCGAGAGAGGGAGAGAGAGAGAGAAGTTCTCTCTCTCTCTCTCTCTCTCTCTCACTCTCTCTATCCCGCGTTTCTGTACGGAATATTGAAGACATGCCTTTCATATCTCTGCGGCATATTTTTATAATGAACATCCCCTAAATATCATGGCTTTGAGGAAACCAGATTTTAATGACATGGTTCAGAAAATGCTTGCTGAGGGTAGGATAGACTGGGTACGGTTGAAACAATTTTGCTATTATCGTTCATAGAATCATCAATATACTTCCAAACGCGAGGTAAAACACATCAAAAGAAACGACGTTTATCCATCTTCTAAAAAGCACAAGAAAATCAATTCTTGTTGAAATAGTTTTTCGAGAATGACATCTCAAGGAACAGTTTGCCATTGTTTCAACCAACCCCCATGGCAGTGTCAGTTCTGTGAATGGAGTCAGTTGCAATACACAAAATAATGCAAGCCATATGTAATTTATGTAAGTTTATTTATTTAAAAAATCACGTAAGAATACTTTTTAACTATATTAGGCATTTGGCACGACTTATGAAGCTTTTAAATCAACTATCAGTCTTTAAATCAGTTACATTATAATTAGGTTCAATTAATCTAGAAGTAAAGTTCTATTTGTTATAAGTTGACAGCGGAAAAAATCTGTTATAAATCTACATGTTGTAACCGTAAAGCTTCTTAACAAAATGTGAAGACATAACATGAACTAAGACTATTTACTGAAAATATTCTTAGTTCATGACTAAGACTATTAGTCTTAGTCATTAATCTTTGTTTGAAATATATTTTGTAATAAATGTTTTTACTCTCATTTTTTATTGCATTATTTTTTATTTTTCATCATTTGATATGGGGCTCCGTAAAATTAAAATTATTTATTGAGTGTTCCGTGGCCTTAAAAATTTAAGAACCGCTGCTGTAAATAATGCAGGGTTTTTCGTGGCTTGCTCCTTCATTTGCTTCTCTTCTTTTATTTTATTATCTTGCTTAGTTTTTGTATCCTATTTTTTTTTTCATCGCGTGTATTTTTTTTCCACTTTGCATTTCGGTGTTTTTGTGTATCGAGTTTTTCGTTTATTTCTTTGTATTACTTTTTTGTAAGATGTATAAAATATGAGGATTACGTGTGAGAGGGCGCTGCTTGATCCTAGCGCACCAATAAATATCTCTGCCTCTATCTCCACTGCGCTTCCACCCTTGTCCTCCCGCGCCCGTCTCCATCTCTTCCGATCCCTCGCACTCCTCCATCTCGCATCACTTTTGTAGACTCTACACCATCGTGCATCGTTCCTCGCCTTTCGTTCTCATCAAAGTGCTCTCGGTGCATGCACGTACAAGAGTTTACCGGCGTGACGCGCCAACTTTGCCCCGAAGAAGGACAGTTTAAGGCCTGCGAAGGAACGACGAAGAGATGGGCAGAGAAGTTGGAGTGATTTGAATAATTAACGATATATGACGATGAATGTGACGTATATCTTCGACAAAGATGAGATAAGTTTCAAGTTTGATAGAACTTGCGGAACATGTGGGGCGAGCGGAGAAACGGAGACCCAACGCGCTCTTGGCGGATTTATAAGACTATTAAAGTTCAGTTTTTTTTTTCATTCACCTCTCGTACACAAGTTCAATTACCTCGGTGCAATTAAGTCGGGCTGGTGAAAAATCCATGTACATTAGGTCGAAATATGGACGACGTGGTTTATGATAAGTTGAATGACAAGACTTGAAAACATTTCAGTTTAAGGACGTAGAACGTACACCATTTCGGAAGATCGGTATTGTCGAATGAATAGAATCGTGAGAAAGCAGAAATAACGAGAGGAGCGGTAAGCAATGTGAAAAGAATGTTCTCATTACGGGTGAAAAAACGTGTAATTTACAAACGATCAAAGAAAACTGCCACGGAGTGAAAAAACAGAGGGAAAACTCTTGGTAAAAGTCAATGCTGAGCACGCGTTTACGACGCTTAAAAGGAAAAAAAAAAAAAGACACGTCTCTCGGTCATCGAAGCTTGAGAAAGATTTTTCGGTACGGCAGTGATCCAAAAACCTGCTCGAAACGATATTTTCCAAGAGGGACGTTGAAGAACGAAACTCTGTCAAGCGATGCGTGGCATGTGCGCACATCAAAACGTTGCTTCAGTAGCTATCTCGACCAGCGAGGATCTTTCTCTCTCGTTTCCTTTGAACTAGCTCCTCTCGAGAGCTCCGCGCGATCTCTTCTCGCGCTCTTTATATCCAAGGGAATGTCGAGGACGAAGAGGATCCTCGTGACTCATTAGTGGCGGTGCTCGAGTCCTTTTTGTGAAGAAAAAAGCACACAGATACACACACCCACACCCACACTCCCACACGCACACGCACACACACACACACACACACACACAGACACACACACACACACACACACACACAAGTACATACAAAAACCGAAGACTTTTTTTTTCGAAGGGAGAGTTTGCACAGTGAAATTGAAATAATGACCGACTGCCTTATGTGGAACGCCATAAAAATTTCAGAGTTGTCCGATATATCCTCTGCCGGAAATTCAACCGTATAAAAATCGACAAAAACTCTTTCTATATCACAAAGACGAGTCTGACGCGGACTAACTTCAAGGCGCTTTTCTATCCTGCACGCGCTATCTTGGTCCCGATTCTTTCTCCAAGTTTCATTGCTCAAAGAATATGGATGTCCGCGTTATGAGACATAGCAAAGGTGTTCCCGCCTTCTTCCTTAAGGGATCTTAAGGGACCACCTTGAGATAATTAAAAATTCGATACACATCACAACACCAATGGAAGACCTTATGTATGGTCCAGGATTCGCAGATTGAAGGTAATAGAAAAATAATATCCGATTTTAAGACGCTGGGGCGGTACTTTTTTTTTTGTGTTTTTCTCGAAATGACTTTTTCCAAACTGGTCGACAACATATCTCGAGATCTACTCAGCGGATTTTGATGAAATTTATACCACATATTCTTTATGTTATTATCTAGGATGTAGCAAAGGATGTTTTCGATTGGATACCGCGTTCATTTTTATTCATTTTTAAACCTCAAAATTTCGGTAACAATCAAAGTTTTTGTTTTTCAAACAGCTGTCATTTCTACAGAAAAAATTTAACATTTTTTTCCTATGCTACACTTTAGCTATTTACCTTTCTTTCTTTATAAAAATAAAAATAAAAATTTCTTTAAACATTTATTTATTTCTTTACAAATTTTTATTTTTATTTCTTTGCAAAAATTTCTTTACAATAAATTTTTCATTTTTCAGACGATGCCTGACAGAAAAAAAAATCCACCATCGGCAAGGATTTTCGAAAGAAGATCCTACTAGATGACTGATATCTCCATCAATTAAAAAAAAATTCTGTTTGTTCATAAAACTATAATGTATTTGTGAAAAATAAAAATTATTTTAGATATTTTATAGTCGCGTAAAAAAAATATTCTATTATTATACTAATTTTTCCGAGGGCCAAGATAACGCGTTAAATTGCCAAAAGCATTCGTCCGGGGACGAGATGGCGGTGAACGCAAACAGCGGGTGCGGGTGCCTTTGTTTCGGTTCTTCTTGCGCCGAAGATCAGCCGATCCCGCGAGAGAGACTGAGAGAGACTGAGAGAGAGAGAGAGAGAGAGAGAGAGAGAGAGAGAGAGAGAGAGAGAGAGAGAGAGAGAGAGAGAGAGAGAGAGACAGAGAGAGTTAGCATCTGGGACGTGCTAGCGTGCAAAATGCGAAGGTAGAATGTCGAGGAACGGCTGACATTTGCAGTCGAGTATAGATGCATTCGTTGCTTTTGTGGCGAATAGTGTTCCACACGTGTACATTCGGGTAGTTGTGCACAGTTTGCTCGAACCCCGTATACCCTGCTTCGTCGATTCTCATTCGTTTTATTCTTCGCGTTTACTCAGTTGAAAGTGCGGAACTCACTGCGAGGGCAGCCGTCCAAACTGGCTTGGGACACCATCGACACGCGATTTCCTACAACATCACGTAAGTCTCATTCGCGTCTTTTCTTCGGTCTCTTTTTCCTCCCTCGGTGAGAGGCTCTCTCTCTCTCTCTTTCGCCCGATTTATTTATCATCAAACATGGCTTACACCGCCCCAGGCGGGGAATTCCTCCGTGCGCTCTCTCTCTCTCTCTCTCTCTCTCTCTCTCTCTCTCTCTCTCTCTCTCTCTCTCTCTCTCTCTCTCTCTCTCTCTCTCTCTCTCTCTCTCTCCCTCTGTGAATTTACCTGTGAGCAGGCGTTCGGGTTGCGTTTCCCTAGAGGAGCCTGTAAGCTTCGAGCTTCCATCGCAAAAGCCCATGCTAAAAAAGTCAATCGATAGACAATTTCGTGTCCGAACGATTTTACAGAAACGCCAAATGGCTTCGAGCATCCCAAAGCACTGATGTGTCGCGAATGAAGAAAAAAAAAAAAAAACGGCATCTCTCGAGTAAAAAAAAGTGAAGCTGCAAGGGACCGCGTGCTACAGTGATAATAAATTCTTTCGTGTAGAAGACGAGAGAAAAATGAGTGATAATTGGACCTGCACAGGAGTTGTAAAAGAAGCAGTGAAAACAATTATACGCTTGGGGGCACTTCGGCGCCATTGTGGAAAGAAAAAAAATGAGAGATGCGCACGTACGGAAGCAAAACCGATCTTTCTTCCAACATCTCGCATCAAAGCAATAACACTCGTCACGTTGATAAGTTCCCGTTGTGACTATAATTAAAAAAAAAAAAAAAAAAAAACAAAATAAGGAAACACGGTACATCGGGATGCTCTCAAGCTCATCGTTGGATTTTCTACAGGTGCATCGTAAACTTCCATCTCTATCGTATGGCGAGGAAGCCTGTATCGTCCGTGCTCGAGACTCGCGCTCGGGACTCTCACGTTTCCACGTCGGAAATTATAAATAATATTACCGATCCTCTCGCACTATGCGTCACCGCGTGAAACCCCAGGAGACATACACTCCGGATAACTGTTGGAGTCTCCATACAAACACACACATACGTAATGTACACGTGTAAACCTTAAACCACGCGGAAGAGGAAATCGTTCCTCCATGAGACATCCTTTGGATGAGAAGAAAGAGAGATATATCCTTGGGCTGCCTGTTCGTTCTGTCGACAGATGCGCGTTTTAGCAAAAGCCGGATGAGCGAGCCGCAGAAAAAAAAAAATCATCGACCCAGTCGCACACGCAAGATTTATCGTGCGTTTCAACGATTCTTGGCATTTAATTGCTTATATACGTATAACGACGCGAAGGAGAGCTTTGCTTCTCTGCCTCTTTGCACACGCGTCTCGAACGATTACAGTCGGCGCGCCCAGGAACGAAAAATAAAAAATCCACCGTCCTATCGCACGGAGACGCGAACTCTATGTACCTGGCAGCGACCACGGCACAGGTATAAATAAGACGTATATTTCTAGTACGCTTAGCGCAACGGAACTTCACACCTACGGGTTTTCGTCAATACATTTACCGGCGTGATATCTAACGCGTGCGGAAGAGATGCCGTCTATTGACGCGATCGCGACAAATTAATGTCACGGGTGAAGAACTTTCTCCGAGCTTCTCTGCGGAAGTGACTGTTTTAACAAACGCAGAAGAATCTTGTTTCGGTTGATCGAACAAATTCGTGGATAATTACTTCTTTTGATTGTCTCCTATGGGAGCTTGAATGTCAAGACTGAACTTTGACATGCTTTGTAACGAGCCCGTGACTCGTACTCTTTTGAGAGTCTAGAGTCTAACAACTAAATTCTTAATTGTTTGATTACGGTGACAACTTGAACGAGCCCGGCCTCAGACTTGCTCGATCCTACAACGGCTCAAAGGAGTATTCACGTCTAGAAATTTTAAAGAAATCCATTTTTTGTATTTTCTTAAAGTATAGATTCTTAAGGAGGGGGGGGGGGGGCCCTTATAATGTTGAAAAAATTGAATTTTTCACATATTTCGAAAGTATAATATATTGAGAAAAAAACTGGAAAATCGAAAAATGAAATATTTACGAAATTATAGGGCATAGTATCGTGCTATTACTTTAATTGTATCGTATCGAAACAAAAAAAAATGGTATCGTATTGAAATTTTAAACGCAATTATCTTGAAACCGCATTTTAAAAATTGCTCATGTTATATCTGAAAAAGTTATTGATCGAATTGGCTGAAATTTTGAGAGGTTTCTCACTATAACATTATCGGAAGGATATACCTAAAGTTTTAAGGTTACCGCGTAAGTTTTTTTGGGGTAAAAATTGTCAAGAAAATGGTCAAAAATATGAAAATTTGATTGAAAAGCCCACTTAATTTTTAATTTTATACTATTTTATATTTTTATAGGTATATCCTTTCGCAACATACGTCAACAATCGAAAAATATTTTCGATTTCAGTTTCAGATCGATAGAAAAAATGAGACAAATAGAGCACTTTTTGATATCATGCAAAAGACGCATAAAGGAATACGTTATAACGCCGCAATTTTGTTTTGTTAAAAAAAATGTACACTTGAAAGTTGTAATAAGATAATGTCAAAATTTTAAAATGATGCGATTATTTTATCACCATTTAAAAAATTCATGGAAAATGCCTCATTTTCGGGCGTCTAAAGAGTTTTTCCCCCTTAACGATATGCCTGCGAAAGGAAATTTCGAAATTCCCAATATTTACAACGTTTTAGAGATTCGAATACGGTCGGATTGAGAGGCCGCAATGGCGCGAATCGGAAAATCAGAAGATTCTAAGGAAGCTAAAACTGCTCGCAGGGAAGAACGAGCTTCGGAAAATCATCATGTCTAAGTTGAGGAAGGCACACTTTACGAGGCAAGAATGGTCGATTAATTTAACGTAAGTATAACATGCCATCATACTCACTTAGATAGTTGCGGTTGTCTGAAAGTGTATTTAACACTTATGTCTCGCAACTACATTTTCAATCTTGTTGACATCAAATGTCGAGTCTTATTCAACCGATTTGACTTCAAATTTAGTACGGACCTTCAGTATATATCCCTCTATCGCCCCTACCTTATTGCGAAAGTATTATGATTACTATTGAAATCTGTCAAATGGCGATGTGACATCTGGTGGCGGAAAATCAAACTATATTTAGGGCCAAGCCTTCAATAGAAATTGTGTGTAGCCCGTTATTATTACCACGCGGCAACCATCGAATGGCGCCCTTTCTGCTGTAATCGTCCATGCGATTGGCTGTTCCTATTTATCGACAACTGAAAACGCCGCTAGCGAGTTGCAGAATCGCGGTACAGCAACGGTACGGAAAACGCCACTAACTATACCACATTTTAAAATGTGCCCAGCCTTCAAAATACGTTTTCCTTTCACAAAACCAGCCCAGTCATAAATTCCACTAATACTTATCATTATCTCACAGAAATTTGGACTAAACTACGTGACTGTTTACGTTTCACCATCCTCTTAGAGCCATTATGTTTTTTTAGGCTCCGTCCATCTGACAGATTCCAATTTTGAGAAAAATATGACGAAACATTAATTTTTTTTGCAGGCAATGGTCATCCAACTTTTGTTTTGTCTTTCGTACCTGCAATAGGATTCTTATTAATCAAGAAAATAGGTTTTATTTCTGTTTCAGATCAATAGGAGCTTTGGAATCATGTCAATCACCTCAACCCTTTTTTTCAAGGCCATATTTAGAGACCTATAGCTATTTAAATTTTTATTTTTTTGCGCAACATTTTAGTTTTGTTCTACACTAGAATACTGCTTTAATTTGATGTGCCCAATAGATCCAATACCAATCCATTCATCCTTTCAATCCTAGGTGAAGTTCCTCTCAGTAGAGGTTTGCAAGAAAAATTGCGCTCAAATACTTGTTCCATTCTTTGGTCTCGCGTGTCATGCGTCCGCTGGACCGCAGATATCTCCTATATGTGCGTTCCCATGATCCATCTGATAAAACGATCAGACTTCAACCGGATGAGGCCGAGCGGCGTGTGTGTACTTGCGATCAAAAGTTTCGTGCTTTGATACGGTTCACTAGAGAAAAGCTCTCTCCCTGTCCATATTTCTCTCCCTCGCTCTCTCTCGCTCTCAAGGGATGGTAAGTGAGCGACGAAGCGGGTTATTTGCGGAGCAATTCCGGTTACGGGATTGCATTTGAGAGACACTAACGCCTCCGGGGAGATGGTGCCGGAAAACAGGTATCGGAAAAACGGGATGTACTCGGTGGATGGACGATGAAGGTCTGCTGAGAACGAGAGAGGAAGAAGACCCTCAATAAAGCAGGAAATAAAATAGAGAAGGCGTTGCAGGGAGCGTGAAGTCTGCCAAATAAAATATAAAGTCTCTGTGCAGCGGTCTTTCAATGTTTCTAACTCTCGACTGCGTTTCCCTCAGAGCTCCCATTGCAATGTCAACATTTTTGACAGGCTGTTCGAAGCCTCCGCATTTCATTGAGGGACGTTCGAGTGGAAGAAAAAGAACGTCAAACCGCTTCAAAGCATCCTGAAGGGACGTTGAAGCATGAAAGAGAAGATGGTAAAGCCCGAGGGTGGCAGAGGCAGTAGAACCTTTCATGTTTTTTTTTTCAGCTCACATAAACGTCCGATTCGAATTGTGAGACGCCGAAGCCTGCGCTCTTTGGATCTACGTCAGTATCTCTTTGCTCCTCTGATGTAATGGGTTCTCCGTACCACCTTCGTGCCGCGATATACGCTTGTTCGTCGCTTCCTCCCGGTTGAAAAATCGCGTCAAAGCGCAGTCAACCCTCGATTGGTCTCCATTGTAGCCGCGACTTAAACCGCACCGATGTGCTGCTCGTACGCCCGCGGCCTTTCGTTTTTTATCGACCAGGGTTGCTGAACTTCAAAGCCGCGAGTGTGAGCGCACCTCGTATCTGGCTGTTATTGTTATTTATCCAAAAAGTTCGATACGACCCATCTTCTTCTCAATGCCGAAAAGTTTTCCTTACTATCGACGCTCCAGCCTTTTCACGCATAATTCTTAATCAGCGTTCAACCCTTGCCTCCAAAATCGTACCCTACAGAAGTCCACCAATCTGTCATTGCTTTGCAGTTGGAATAAAATACGACACAGCAGATCCACCATGGTGATAATTTTAGAGCCAGATGACCAAGATTTCAATTGCAATTCTGTTTTATCGAATCATGTTCAAGCAGCTCAGTTGTGGAAGACGTACATTGAATATTCGTATAAATAAACGGATCGATTATGCTTAGGGAGTATCCTAGTCTAGAAATTTGAAAAAATCGCTTTTTTGGGAATTTTCCTAATGTATACACTCTTAAGAATATGTTCTCAAAAGGAAATTTCGAAATTCTCAATTTTGACAAAGTTATAGCGATTTGAATATGGCCCGATCGAGAGGCCGCGCCGGCGGAATCGGACAATCAGAAGAATCTAAAAATGCTCGAACTGCTCACAGGGAAGAACGAGCTTCGGAAAATCATCATTTCGAAGTCGAGGTAGGCACACTTCACGAGGCAGGAATAGCCAATTAATATAATATCAGTACAACATGCCTTTATACAACTTAGATAGTTGGAGTTGACTGAAAATATACTTGAAACGCGTTTTTCTCGAAACTTCTTTTTTCAATCTTGTTGACAGAATCGTGAGTTCTATTCAATCGATTGACTTCAAATTTACTATGGACCTTCAGTATATACCACTGTATCATCTCTACCACGAGAATTGCGAAATTATTATTATTACTATTAGAAAAATTCAAAACTGAAAGAAGTAGAGTGGAATTATTTCAGACAGTTGCCATTTTTTTTTCTCTGTCGTATCTGCCATAACGACATTCTTATTGATCAAGAAAATTAGTTTTATTGCTGTTTCAGATGAATAGGAGCTTTTTTGCCCGACCATATTTGGACGCCCATAACATGTTCAATTTTTTTTTTTTCACAAAATTTTTTATGCAGGTTCTCGAAACACGAATAAAAGGACTGTAAAAAAATATTTCCGGTTTTTTTTTAATCACACCCGAAAAAAGCCCGAAATTTAGGCCTCTATACTAGAATACTGCATTAGTCATTTGGGAATCAATTAACAAACTGATGGCTCCATCAATCATTAGCTACTTAGTTATTCGCGCTAAGTTTATTTTCTCTCAAGAATATGCTAAAGTTCGCGTAGTTTCTGCTTAGGTGGTCTTTCCAATGAGTTCGTTGCCTCGATTACTTAACGAGTTTCTTACAATGAGATACGAAAATAATAAATCGGTAGTTCGTGATCGACTGAATCAACACTGAATCTATGCTTGCGCAAAGTCAATTTACGTATACCTGTGTCTGTATATATATATATATATATACACATGTATATTTATATCTATATATATAAATTCCACAACGGGAGACTGTGGACTGGCATGAGAGTCATCGGGCGGTCGCATCAGACTCGAGAGTTCTCTATACGGTAATGAGTTGGAAAATAGTGCCAATTGATTCGCGATCTCACGAGGGATAAGGGATCGACCAGCTGCTCTCTTTGCCACACCGTGTGTAAAACACGTATCGACTATTCGATGGAAAAAGGCCTCAAGTGTCGGTGCGAAAAGATGGTGATGTAATTTACGCTACTTTGCCTCCGAACAATCGACCCGAACACGGTAAGATACACAAAGATCTCGTGCCGTACAAAACGACACGATGAAACGTTGGCGCGAAACTATAAAGGACAAGATCGTGAGGCTGTTACACCACGAGAGCAGGAGTGGCGTCACTCGACGATACTTCTCGTTACCTCGCGCGTTCACTAACCCCGTGCGATTTCAATAAATCGAGTTTAGACTCGATTTTCATCGGGTGCAGTTAGCTGCACCCGCATGAAAATCGATTAAGGGGTTACACCATGTTGAGATTTAAAAAACATCGATGGACGATATCAATGGAAGACTTCATGTATGGTCGAGGAATCTCAGATTGAAGGTAATGTAAAAAAACATTTCATTTTAAGACGCTGACGCGGTACCTTTTTTTTCTTTTGCATTTTTCTCAAAACTAATTATTTCAAACTCATGGACAAAACATCTCGACATCTACTTAACCGATTTTGATGAAATTTATACCACATATTCTTTTTTAAATTATTTAGGATATAGCATATGATTTTTTTTTTATTGGATCCCACGTTAATTTTTTATTGATTTTTAAAAGTCGAAATTTTGGTAAATGCAGTTTTTTTTTCAAACGGCTGGCATTTTTGCAGAATTTTTTTTTTTTATTGTCCCCTATGCTTCACTTTAGCTTTGACCTTTCTTTATAAGAGTTTTTTTTATTTATTTTATATTCAAATATGAAGATTTTCAAAAGAGGGTCCCACTGGACGACTTATATCGCTTCCATTAAAGTTATTTTTATTTGTTTTTTTTTTACACAACTATAATGTGTTTGTGAAAAATAAAATTTATTTTATATATTTAATAGTTGATGAAAAAAAAATTATAACTATTTTCCCGTGCGCCAAAGTGGTGTAACCCCTTAACTGCCATAAACGAGCGCGAATAACAAACGAGTCGTGGCTACACCTAAACGTTGATGCTGCACATCGTCGAGCTCTTTTGTGTTTATCCTCGTGTATCTGTGTGCGCGGGCAATGCAGAAGAAGTAAGAAGGGTGCGGATGGAGTAGAGTACAATTAATTATTCCACATAGTTACTTTTATCTTTATCCACGCTCAAATACTGGCACTGCCAGTTGCTATATACCCAAAGAAGGCGGTACGCCTGACTCACAAGCTATAAAATCCTCACTCAATTCACGGCAAGTGTTTTTTTTTTCTTTCTAAACGTCGAGCGGGAACGCGATATCTACGTAAATGGCAAATTTTCCCTTTATGTTGTAAATAATGAATTTAACATTGTACATATATAAAAGTTCAAACACGTACAACGAGCTTTTTTGTCCGTACGTCTGTGTGTATATGAATTGATCAAGGTGCGCCATCTAGAAATCTTGGCTGTAGTATAATAATCTCCCCCTCTGGATCTAGGCTTCGATGAGAAAAATCGGAGAAGTTCGTGCAAATCGAAATCGAGCTATGCCGTACAATGGAGTATTGAGATTTGTCTCGTATGCAAGGTTTAGATGTGAAGAAGGATGAAGGAGAGAAGAGAGCAAGGAGGTGGAAAATGGGAACGACATCCGTCAGAATTTTGCTACGGAATTATGCATAGACCCAAGATTATATTAGAGATAAGGAAGAAAGACTTGTACAGGAAAAGATTTTGCGAAATTTTATTAATGCTGTGTCAAAAGGTGGTTCATTTATTAAATATCATAAGAAAATACAAAATCTGATATTGTAAAATTGAAATAATAATAAAGACGAGTTTATTTATATTAAAATAAAAATATTCGTACTTTTCAAATAAAGAATACATTTTCCTAATAAATAAAAATGTCAGGTCATTTTCAGACACCCTTTATTATAAATTTGGCAAAAAACAAACGGCACTTATCTCCTCGTAAAAAAAATAATAACAAACTGAATAGGAAGATATAAATTCGTAACACGTTGCTTCAGTCTTCTTTTTTTTTTCTTGTTCAAACTTATCCATATATATATTGGCAAGCAAACGGGACAGCGCAAAAGAAAAGAGTTCGAAAAGGTTTGCATACGGATTTTCGATAAATTCGAGGCTTCATCGAAGTATCACATCGGATTCTTCGCATGTACAAAGTTGAACGTGGAAGACCGTTCTCCACGAAAAGCATCCAGAATTCTGGGCGCTCGTTGCATTGGCAATTTACAAGCTCCATGAATATTCGGCGGCTACACAACGAGTAGAACATGCATCAGGTACTAACATATAGAAATATATGTGATACACGTACACGTGTATGTATTTGTATAATATAGCACGCTTGGAATGGCGAGAAGTTGTACCTAATAGTGCACTCGGATGACTGCTATTTCACAAGAGAACGAGGTAGGAGTCTCGGTCTCTCTGTCCGGTGGATATAGGCCTCGCACATACGTTTACATATACATACACACACACACACACACACACATACACACTCGGCTTCATCACTGCATTTACCGTGGCCCACTCGAAAGCTCTGAATTCAGGAAGTGACCCATTCGCGAGATTCCTCCAGCAGTGCACGGTCGACTGTGCATCACCAACCCACAACGGGTACACGGATCTACTTGTGCACCAACCAATAAGACTCCGCACCCATGAGCACGCTCACCAATCAAGCCTTTTACAATCTGCGTTTTATTTGCACTGTGTTGCGTGTCGTTTTTTTTTTTTACTCGGGTACTCTTGTGTGGACAGTCGGGATATCGTAGATCAAACGAAAAGCTGAAAAAGTAGGAGTAGCATTCAGAGATACACACGTATTTGTGGAGGCGGTAGATGAAGCGGGGCGATAGTCGGAGCTGGTGGATAAAAAAAAAAACGTTACTGCAGCACGACTTTACTCTTAATTAGAAGACTCTTTCTTCTTCTCGTTAGGACACAATTGTCGGTGAAGCTACAGCCGTGTTTGTCGTGTTATCCGACAGCGCGTGCACACCGTTCAGATTTTCACGCCTGCTTAGGGTCGTGTTCGAGTTATTTGCGGATAGTCGCGAGCAGGCTATAATTCATAAGGGAAATATTATTCGCGACACCAACGTCACATCTGTCCGTGCAGGAGTTGTAGAGATCCAATTGGATTCCCATAGTTGTTCTCACTTACTAATAGAGAGCCAATGAGCAGTGCATTGGATCCCTGTACGGTAATTCCGAGGGAGATAGCCGTGAGGGAGAGATGACCAACAGAAATATTTCATAGAACCACTCACAAGGTGTCCCCTGTTATTTCTTAATTCACTTCGCGTCGTGTGCAGGTGCAAGTGTACGAGCAAAAGTTAAGCGAAAAAAAAAATCAAAACGTACGTAAACCCTTCTTAATCCTAGAACTCATGACTAGGGTACGTTCGTACTCCAATTTTTATGCAAAAAATGAGGTTTTTGCCGATTTTTTCCGTTGTTCAGTCTTTAAATGGATTTTTCACTCATGGAATGTTAATTAAATCAGATGGCTCGCACACTATTTACTTTCTTATGAAAATACGAAGAAATTGAGGTACGGTAAAGTCCATTTATCGCCGTACGACCGGTTTTATGACAAAGAAAAGCACGGGGTGCATATACACCCCAGTCATGCGTATGACGGTAAAAAAAATAAGTCCTGAGTTATAGGGTTAATTGCTTTGCCTACTGTTGAATTTAAAGCATCCATGTTTTACATTGTGATGATGTTATTTTGTAAAAATAATCGTTATTATTGTATTTCTTTAATAGTTCATGAACAGTGCTTTGTTATATCCTCAAGATTATGCATGTATTGTTTCTACTCGTTTACATTTTAGCTGTATCTCTCTCAGGAGATTAGGAGAGATTACCGCGTACAGTCGGTGTATGATGGCCATTCTATTGTACAAAGTACAAAGAAAAATATTGCGATTTATTTTTTATTTTACTAACAATATTAATGTAACATTTTTTTCCACATTTGCTCTAGATACCTAATAAGTGCATGAGAAAAGTTATCGCTCTGCGAGGGAACTGGACTGAAGAATCATTAAAAGCAGCTATTAGTGCTGTAAAAAAATAATGGATTGTCGGTTCATGTAGCCGCTAGAACTTATAGACGGGCTGAGCAAGTTGGCACACTTTTAACATCTGACGGACATACTGAGTTCAGAAAATGTAGAGAAGAGTTAAAATAATTGAAAAACCAAAAAACTATTGCCAGTAAAATAAAAAGCAAAACGAGATTGGACCTAGCCAGTCAGAAAAATGACCACAATGAAACGTACTGCAAGGAAAAGAAAAGCAATTAGAAGAATATCTAAGAGTAGTGACGATGACGGAGAACCAGAATTATGCAATTTATCAGATGACGATAGGTACAGAAGAGGATAACTGCGTTGATTACGGAGAAAATTATTGTGAAACCCGTCTCATCGAAGACTGGCTTCAATGCATAGCGTGCCAATTTTGGGTACACGAAAATGGTACTGATTTCGATGATATGTGTTCTAGATGTGGGCAGATGAAACAAATCAAGAATCAAAACCTAAAACCAGATAGAAAGGCTAGAGTAGCAATAAGTACTGTCCATCTCTCCTCTAATCCCATGGCCATCACACCCGGATACTCCAGGAGAGATGGCCAATCGTGATTTAAAAAAAAATACTAATTTTAAGATTGTTCTCATATCAATTTATTTTATTTTTGTAAATTATCTTAAAGTTAAATGTTCAAAGTTCAATTACAAATAGAGATAAGTAAAGAAACGTCTGTACTTTTATGTTGACGGGTCCTTGAAAACGCTGTGGATAACTACCCCGGACTCACCTTACTAAGACGTCATGCTCGTATATTGGATTCCAATCGGGATTCCCTATTGGAATCTAATGTACGAATCCAATTGTAATTCTGAAGGATTCCCGCATTATCGAACAGAATTCGACACGATTCCTGATGGATCCCATCGCATTATGTACGTTGAATTTTCTAAACAAAATATATAGATATACAAAATGAGTGAATTAAGATTCACTTATTTTGTATATCTATATATTTTGTTTAGAAAATTCTTACCTTAAAAAAAGTATAAATCGATTTAAAAAAAATTTCTTAAAAATAAATTTAAATTACTGTAATTATCGTTTTTTTTTGGTTATTTTACTGCGTTTTAACATAACATCACAAAAGAAGTAAACGTTCACGAAGCGTACAGGTTATGTTTCAACACGCCGAGTTTTTCGTCATGACTTTTCACATATTTTCTATTCGAACGTGGTAAAAATTCTCAAACGACGTTCATCGGGGAACAATACAGAATCTAATTGGATCGCAATGAGGACTCCCCATGTGAGGTGTCCCTGACGAATGCCTTTAGAGATGTGGGTGCATCTTGAGACTGCCCAACAATATAATGCACGATATCACGAAAGGATATTTTTTTTTCGGAAGATCTAACAAACAGCGGTTGAAAATTTCAAACAAAAAATTCTCAAATGTCGTCAATCGTGAAATAGCGCGGAATCCACTTTGATTCCAATGTGAACTCCTTACGTGCGGTGTGCTTATAAAATCCTTATAGGGGTGTGATAAGTTCTAGGGACGCGCCCCAACAAATTTCTGCACGCGTGCCGCTGGCCCTCTTTAAACACGCGCACATACACGTATTCGCGCAAATATGTATGGAGTACCCTATCGTCGTCGCCACTGCTGCCGGATCAACAAGTTGGAATGTTATCGCGCCACGTAACCCCCCGTGGCTAGTGAGTCCACCGCTTGACGGGCCAGAACGCATTCCACTGCGAAGGATAACGCTAAAAGCTCGGATTGCACGTATGAAGCTTTGCATTTCATCCACACACGTGAGTTTTATACACACACGGTGGTGGATATGCATGTGTATCGACTCTACACATGTGGATAGGTGAAGGGTAGAAAAGGAAGACGAACCATGAGAATATGACACTGTGACGACATTAAAGGGTATAGTATACTTCACTCGGTCGACAAACTCATCCTTTATCGGTCACTCGTCATCCTCTTTGTATACGTCACTCACATTTCATTCGCAGCACTTTTTTCACACTCTGGCATGACGAGACGTTTTCCACATGGCAAGATTTTGTTGCCCTGACAGCGTTTATCAGAGGAAGAATAAAAAGGCTTTCGCCAATTTCGAAAACTGCACTTTCAAATTTGCCGTGCAGGATTACTCAAGAACTATTAAGCCGATTGGGTTGAAACTTTATAGAAATATTGATAACATCATTATTTTCTAGTGGATGAGAATTGTTTTTGTAAAATTCGAAAAAAAACGACTTTTTTAACCCTGCGTAGTCACCCTGGGTAGAATCGACCCGTCGATCAAATTTTGGTGTAAATATATAATAGTTCCCGGCTTCGAATGGAGTTTTGAAGTATCCTCGTACCATAAAATTAATCCTCTTCACATGTCGGAATAAATATCTTTTTTGGAACGCGCACTATGCTACTATTTTTCTCTAAAAGTAGCGTATCTAAAGTAGAGCATCACGTCCAAATTTTAGGAAAAAATGTTGAAAATTCACAGAACTATGATTTTTTCAGCGAAAAAGTGTCTTTTTGCGTATTCACCGCTTTACGATTTTTTTTTATTAACATATCGCCATTTTATTTCTTATAAATAAATTTTTCGTGCATCATCTAGAAAGTTGAAAGCACGTTCCGTAATTTTTTGAACCATTTCGGACGAATAATTCCGTCACAATACTTTTTTGAAAACTGACTGGGTAGAATCGATCCAAGTGTGACCACCGCGATTAAATTTGAAAGTGTGACCACGAAGGATTAATCTAAATTTTACAAAAATTGTGGGTGAAATTTTAGTTTTTTTAAATGCATACTATTCTCTTAAATTTGCATTTTCTTCATTTTAATGGCCGTCAAATAGAAATTATACATGTTCTAACTGAAAAACATGGTTGAACTTTTTTGCAGATCAGAGTCTACGGGAAGCTAGCCTGCACGCCGATTCGCAACTCCCGCGGCAACCTTGCTGTAACACTCTGCCAGAGCTCCGCCATTTTGGTGGTTACTGAATGTAAAAAAATTGTTTTGTATACTGAAATATACTATTAAAGCATACGTACAGTTTGATAAATGTAGAATAATTATTTCTCAATTCAAAAAATTCGTCAACATTGCCTAATTTCTTCCCGTCTAAATGTCCCACCTTGAATGTCTTCCGTTGGAAGGATCATTGTTTTTTTTTTTGCAAAAGCGTTGGTGTTGGGGCATTTGTTGTTCGCGCGTAGTGTTTTTCGAGGATCGTGCCATTGTTGGAAAATTAGGCTTCCCGGTAGGGTTAGAAAGAATTGATGCGCATTTTGTGTGAACCGCTAGCATTGAAAATAAATGGTTGCCAATTTACTCTCACTTTTCACCGTATCTTCAACTACGAAGTTTGCTGCGGGGGGAGGGTGAGTGAGGCGGCTGTGGCCGGAAGGTTCATCATTCTCGATAAATCAGAATAAGACCCTGCACTGCAGGGAAATCCCTATGCTGAAAATGCCGGTTGCACTACCCGATGGGGACAGGGAAGTGATAGAGAGAGAGAGAGAGAGAGAGAGAGAGAGAGAGAGAGAGAGAGAGACCACATCGGGGTCGTTTGCGTTCTCTCTTACTGCTATCATCGATCCTTAATCTCTCTCTCTCTCGCTCCGTCTCTCTTTCTCTACATATGCGTGTACCTACGCGATACTCTGTATGGGCGAGCTATGAACAAACGTTCGTTGCGGACAGCTGCTGTCCTGCATAATCGTGATTTATAACGATGGCCAACCTCTCCATCGACCGCTGCGACGACGTTTGCGTCAGCCCTTCGTCATCACGAGAAATTGGATCGTGTGCATATATATATTGCGTGTCATTTTAGGCACGATAAAGCTCCAACACTGGCGCATACGTAACGATCATCCAAACTCTAGAGACAACAATAAGACTTCAGTGTAATTGTTTTGTGAGTACGATACCAACAAACCCAAATACCTGCAACGCTATACAACAATATACCACAAAAAAAAACACCGCTTTGGAACGATCGTATCCACAATGAGAGCTACAAAATTTTCGATTGTATTTTCTTCTGGTAGCTTTTTATCCCGGATCATTTCTACCGCGTCCTGGATAGTTTTACATCTAACGGATTAGAAATATACGAAAGATCGAGTATTTTTCGCCGCAGAATAGACGAGACGCTGCGCGCCTGAAAGATTTATCACAAGAAAATCAGGATGACTCGAGCCAAGAGAACGATAAATTCGTTGGCTTCCAATCGAATATTATCAGACCCAATCTCGATCAACCTCTGTTCGTATATCTACTTTTTCTATCGTGTATACATATACGTATGAAAATGACTGCTGGTATTATACCGCGAGAAAATTCTTTCCCTCTTTCCACGAGATTAATTGCCGCACTCCTGCCAGTGATAGCCGAAGCTCTTCCTCGGTCGTTCTGAGGCCGCTGTGAAGTCGATGCGCAGGGGTGAGGGGAAGGGGGGATATAATGTGGCGCGTGAAAAAAGAACAGACCGATCGAGAGAACTTCCTTGGGAGGCGAGGAAATATCGATACGACGCCGGCACTCCTTTGATCTTGTCATCCAGCACACTCGAATCAAGTACGTTTTTTTTTCTTCATTTATTCCTTTCAACCAGGCGCTTGTAATATTTTATTGCTACACTTCGCATTCTCGGAATATCCGTCGACAAATGCGAGAGTTTTATCACAATAAATTATCTAATTAAGTTGACACGGATGGATGTTGTTCAATGAGAATAATATTTGTGCTAATTAGACGTTCTATATACGGTTTATGGTTATTTAAGGTTAATTACAATTGTGATCGACACAAATATTAATCCACGTTCCGTTATATACATATGTATATTTTATTATATTTGTTATATTCACAAATGGTAATCCATCAAAATGGGGAAAATAATTTTAAAAAGCCATGCAAGGCGTAGGTGAGGGAGAAATCTGATAATCCATATGGAATGGAAATACAGTGGGTAAAAAAAGTATTTGTACACCGCGTGTTTTTCAAATTCTCCTTCGAAAAAAAAAAAATTCTTTAAAATTTTATTTTATTTTTTGAAAATTTTTGTCGAACATTTTATTTTTCTTCGAAAAAAAATGCTATAGTATTTTAATTTTTTTCGCAGGATAATTGGAAAAACACGTGGTGTACAAATACTTTTTTTACCCACTGTATACGGGAGCTAGACAAAAAAAAAAGAAAGGGGCATAAAAATTAAAATTGAAGTAAATTCGAAACGATTGGAGCAAAATTGACGTGGCCACATCCTGCAAGGAATACAAACAGAGGAAAATAGGAATACACATGAAAAGATATTGGGAAGACGAGGCGATCAGCGGAGAAATAAAAGAAACATGGGCAAGGATAAGATGTGGTAATATTGGTCAGGACGGCAAAAAAAAGGCTATGCAAACTCGAAATGTAAAATTTGAACATAGGAACACGAACATGTAAAACACATTTGCGAGTGTCCAGAAGTTAAGGAAAAACGCAATCAAGAGATAGTAACAAAAATTGGAACAATGGATGAAAAAGATCAGGGGGATAGAAATAGGCGGTAAAATAGAAACGCAAATGAAAAAGCAAGCGGCAAAACAACTATGTGACATTAGGCAATTGGAGAAACTAGAATATTAAGATAGATGCAAGATACTGAGAAGACCGATGTAAATTATAAGAAATCCGATGTATACAGGTATGTAAAGGTGACGGGAAGGGTACTAATGCAAACAACCTCAAGAGGATATAGAAGGAATGAATACTACGACTATATTTATTATATTTATTATATTTTATATTGTATATTTTTTACAATATAATTAATTCATTATTAATTATATTGTATTTTATTATATATATGTATATTATCATACAATTTATTAATGCCTTTTCATAAGATAAGTTAATATTTCAGTTACTCTTTATTTAAGAAAATGTAGTTGGTACACGGAAAAAAAATAGATGGGTTCAGCGGAAAGCCTTCTTTTTCTTTTTACGCATATACGGACCGAGACGTCGGAAAGGCGCAAATTTTCATCCTGTTCCATGGGCTCCGCATCCACAGAAGAATGCAATTAAGCGTGGGCATTTTAATCCGCTGAGTAACGGTGCATACTCAGCTAAGGACGGAACTGGCGGCATGGGAGGCTACAAATATAAGCTTTCAAGTGGGGTGACTGATTCTGGATCGATTTTCACTGCTGTAAGCTTCGCGAAACAATTCTCGCTTTTCCTTGCACACAAATCATTCGATAAGATACGATAAGAAAGAAGATAAAGATAAGAGATGGAGATTTGAAACGGAATAACGTACGGCTTTTCGTTTAGTTCTAAAAGCTTCTTGCTTTAGCGTTGCTCTCTTTCTCTAGGTCTCTTTTTTCTTATATGAAGAGTGTGCATTTATTTTGAAGAATTTTTTGGTAAAAATACGGCTGTATTTGAAAAATTGTTACCAATTGACAATTCAAAATATTGTCCATCGCTAGCCACTACTTTTTCCCATCTATCTAGTAATAGGTGGATTCCGCGTCGAAAGAACGATACATCTTTAGAGGCTATCCACGAATCGACTCATTTTTTGGTATCCTCGTAAGAAAGGTAGCGCTGCCTGGACAAGCGATGAGCCATCGATTGAAATAGATGGTAATTAGGAGGAGCAATATCTGGAGAATACGGCGGGTGTGTTAAGGCCTTAGGCCACTCTAGAGGCAAAAAAGGGCATATTTTGTAATTTTTTTTTCAGCGAAACCATAAAATAAATCAGAATTACAGAATAGGGGTTTTATTATACACGTAATAGACTATACAAAATTAATTTTTCACAGTGACACATGTCAAAATGGCGACTGTGCAGCCTTTTTCCGATGACGCCTTTATTTCTGGGAGGTCAACGGCCGGACCAACACTCCTATAATTTTTGAGTTATGATGAGAGACTAAAGTTTTTTCGATTATCTATAAGAATAGCTATCGAAGCACGTAGGATTTTTTTATATATTGTTTTTTTGTCAAAATGGCACATTTCTAAAACAAATAGTATAAAATGCCATGAGAAAATCGTCAGAAAATTGTTCATAAAAAAGGAACTATGCAGTATAATAAAAAAATCCTACGTAGTGCCTCAGAAAATTTCATTCTAAATATACAGTTAAAATTTCAAGTGAATCGGTTGAAATTTGCTTGAGTTGTGAGTCCGGCCGACTTGAAAAATGTAGTTTTGAGATAAACGCGTTTAAAGTTAGTAGAAAGTCACGACATGAATCAAGAGGGGTTGCACTAGAATTCGAAAATCGAGTACTAGATTCGAGATTTTTCACACCCATAATCTTTTGGAATATAATTTTATAGGGACTAAGGTACATTTTTAACAAAAAAAAATGTTGGAAAATCCTAGAGTGGCCTAAGGCCTTAAGACATCCCAGTTAAGCGCTTCTAACGTTTCCTTGACCGACTTCGCAACATTAGGCCGAGCATTGTCGTGCTGGAAAATCACTTTGTCGTGTCTTTTCGCGTAATCCAGCCGTTTTTGCTTCAATGCTCAGCTCAATTGCATCTATTGTAATTGGTAATATTTTATTTTTGATCAACATTTAATGATTCTGCAAGTTCTTCTTGCGTTTGACTCAGGTCTTCATCGAGTAAACCTTCCGCTTCCTCATCAAACTTTTTCGGCCGGCCTGGACGTTCCTTATCTTCCTTGTCAAAATCACATTTTTTATAGCGTCGAAACTACTAGACACATGTTGAAATCGATGGAGCATAATTACCATAAGCTTCCGACAACATTCGTTGACTTCCAGCAGCACTCTTCTTCAAATGGGAGCAAAAAAGCAAAGCTTCGTGCAAATTGCATTTTGTTTGCACAAAAATCGAAATATTCAACGCTCAAAAAAAAAGGCTCTTACAATTTGGCAAAATGATACATACTGAAAACTAAAGCCATGTGATGATACTTTAACACAAAATTAGTAACAATATGACCCGATGCGATATAGTACTAGTTACGTAATCTCTTGAAAATCCCTTAAAATGAATGCACTTTCTGGCTGCAAGACTTCCGAATCTGTAATCAAATACGATTCGGCCAATCTTCACTGCAGAGTTCACTGCAAATCGGATAGCGTTATCCATACAATCTCGCATTTTATATCGACGAAACACTGAGCGACTGTCTTAATTTATTTTATGGGATTCTACATTGGACAACCTTTGTGCACAAATACATTGCGTTTGGTGTGTCATAAAGACATAATAATTTAACCTTTATGTACGAATGAGTCAAAGTTCACGGTCGATGACTCCTGCTTTTTTCCGCGTTGCAGTTCCAGCTTTCGGAATATTTTACACCCACACGTGCACGAGGTATGCATGTATTGCATGCATGTTGAAGCACACACGTGTGCAGGAGAGCAAGACTACTCGTATATTTAGTGGTCGACTCTCCGTCGTAATCTCTTTTCTTGCGCCCTCGCCGTGTTCACTGCAGGGTGCAATGGCTCCCAGCCAGTCGCCGCGGCATATCGTCGTCGTGGCCAAGCAATAATTCAAATTAGAGGAAGACTTTCGACGCGTCGCTTCCCGTTTCCCTATTTCTAGGCTTTTTCGTCCTCTTTCTCCTCCTTCTCCCTACCTCTCTCTCTCTCTCTCTCTCTCTCTCTCTCTCACTCTCTCTCTCTTTCTCTTCTCGTTCTTCTGCAGCTCAAACGTGCGTCTTCCGGAAGTCTATAATTTGTTTTTTTATCGACTAGACACGCGACACGTACCTGCACGACGGCAATAATTTCACAGGTCAACTTTCGCTCGGTAAATATAAGCGATAAGTGCGTCGACCGTACGCGCACAAGGATTTGGCACAAATTTTTAACGGGTTACACCTACCTCGTGGCCGAGAGAAAGAGGAATTTTCGTTCATTTTGCCTAAGAAAACGTGTGCAGGTTTTCAATTTTTTTTATATTAAAGAGTATGATTAAAGAGTTTATATTAAAGAGTATGATTAAAGGGTATGATTTTTATATTAAAGAGTATGATTTTATATTAAAAAGTATTTTGTACAATTTTTGTATCCAAAAATGTATATAAACGTGGTAGATAAAATGCTTTGTGCAAACCGCGGTTTGAAAAAAGTTATTTGCGGTGACGAGCTGCTGCTCGGAAACAATTCATCTGCAATAAAAAATCAAACGCATTTAGTTTTTGCATGCAGTTATCTAGTGCAAGGACGACGGATATAATAAAACATTGATTTTTGGAAATATAGCCGCAGTTCGAAGTGATAGTATCGATTTTTGGTAAAAAAATACTCTATTTTCGTGAATAATGGAAAAAACTATGCATAAAAAAAAAAAAAAATTCTCCGTTCAGGCACTGCTTTTTTGATATTTGAAAGGAGCTTGTAAAATTTGAAATTGATCAGTGCAGTGAATTTTGAGATACCGTGATCACCGACTTTTGAAGTCGTCATTGTTTGTTGAAAATTCGGTAACTTGGCTTGAAATTTCACCACTATACGGGCATGTATTTTCACTCAATAGTACACGAAAATTGGTAATTGTTAAATATTCAGATTCATGAAAGGAATACCTTAAAGTTTGCCAATTCGCGAAACCTCCCTACAAATGCCAATAACTTCCTCAATTTTGAACGGATCGAATTGAAATTTTCGGAGAATGTTTTTGAAATGTTATATTTTGAGAATCCGTCGAAAATTAAAAATCGATATCTTCAAAAAAATTCTGCTAGGTGTAAGCCCTTAACAGGATTTTTTTTCGTACTACGGATAATTCATCTCTGCACGTGTCGAGTAGCTACCCCCCCCCCCCCCCCCCCTCCCCCTCTCACACAGCGCGTAAATTTATTCCCGTGTCTCACTCGCGATGACGTAGCACAGATACGAGGTGAACAAAAGGATCTGCGTTTGAAAAAAAAAAGTGGCAGTAAAGGCTCTAACCCATTTCGATTTACGTGTTAAATCACGAGGGTTACGGGCTTTTGTTTGCTCGCAGAGTCCAATATACATAAGGGACGGGAGGCAAAGTGAACAAGGGAACAAAGTGCGGAGCGAGGAATTCCTCTTCCGATAATGAAAGAACAGGACGAACGTTCGCTCCGTTCTTCGGCCATTATACTCGCGGAGAGGGCAAAAAAAGTGAGATCACGCCAAATGAACGAAAGAGAGAAAAATTGAAGGGGAAAGAGAGAGAGAGAGAGAGAGAGAGAGAGAGAGAGAGAGAGAGAGAGAGAGAGAGAGAGAGAGAGAGAGGGGGAGAGAGACAGAGAGAGAGAGAACGACGAAGGATCTATATTGGCGTATTTTCTCGTATAAATCGCCGTTACCCCGTACGCCTTCAAGAGAAGGCTCGAGGAAATTATGGTGGCTCTCGATAAGGCATTACCGGGACGAGAGTATCGATCCGAAGGGTTTATATACGCCGGAGGCTTGTCGTGCAGCAGCCGCCTCCACCACTACCAAGTGCCGAGAACACCTTCGTGTCGTTGCCGTTTTCGCGAGTTGTGTTCAGGTATATGCCTCGATAACTATACGGTACACTGAAGTAGCCGGCTATTCGAGATCATTGAAATCCTATCGAGGGCCTCGATCGCTCCTCTCTGCGATGTAAAGAGACTTCACTCTTCAATAATACCTTCACGGTGATGAATCATTTTTGAGTATACACCAACATCCGTTATTCTATTATGTACGCACTTTTTTTCCTCACCGTATTCTTTCGTTTGCCTCCACTTAACTCTTTTGATGGAGCACCTATGCAACCATTGGACTTCACGTTATTTTCTTACAGTTTTTACTTACTCGTAAAATGTCACTTGCGGACAAGCTAAAATTCAGGTGAGGACGAAATCGAGTGGAAACATCGATTATCATTTGCTGGTTGTTTTACTTGTGCACTGTACAATTTTATGCACCTCGTGTGTTCAATAAAATTGGAATTTGCATCGTTGGGATGCAATGCCAATTGTTTTCTCAATTGTTGCATTGCAGAGTGGCAAATTTAAGGCGGTATTCTAGTTTGGAAATTTGCAAAAATCACTTTTTTCTTGACTTTTTGCACCCAAGATAGGGTGCAAAATTAATTTTATTTGCAGACAGTCGCAATTCAATTTTTTTTTCTCCCTTTGATATCTGCCACAATGATATTCTTATTGATGGAGAAAATTGGTTTTATTCTTGTTTCAGATGAATTTGGAATCATGGCAACCGCCTCAACCTTTTTTTTCACGGCCATATTTGAAGGCTCATAACTTTTTCAAATTTCATTTTTTTTGCACGAATTTTTTTATTTCTGTAAGTTCTTGAAACATCAATAAAAATACTCTAAAAATGGATGCCGAAAATATTTTTTGTTTTTTTTTTTTTATCTAGCTGTACGAAAGAGTTACAAAAATATATCGTTGCATTCGAAGGATGGAAACTTCAACCTCGTAGTGCCCAAATGTATTTCCAAGCGCCTTCGTATTTAACTAAATAAAAAAAAAGTTATCCAAATCTTTCGAGGCTACACTCGATCTTTGACGCACTGTAAATTCACGCTCCGATGAAAGGGCTTAAGGAACTAGTAAGTTTTATTACATTCGCCGTGACACTTTCGTGCTGTCGGATAAAGACGAGATAGCGGCGAGGTCGAGGTTGCGGAAAGGTGAGAGCCTTCCTACCCAGCAAGGTACGACTCTGACGATATTTTCTGGGAGACCCGCAGCTCGGAGAAGGGGTGGCAAAGGGTCGCAGGTCGTACTATCCACGTTCAGGCGTAACTTATGAAAGTTCGCCCGTGAAGGCTCTGGGTTATGTGGAGATACGGGGGACGAGTAGAAATTGCGGGGAACGGAAACGAGAGAAAAGTAAAGAGAGACAAAGAGAGAGAGCGAGAGAGAGAGAGAAAGAGAGAGAGAGAGAGAGAGAGAGAGAGAGAGAAGCCTCGGCAAGCCCGGACTCGTACGCCACTAACTTTATTCGCTAAATTACCCGAAACTTAAAAGCGACTGCTACCCGTTTCATATCTGCCACATGCGTGGGAGAAAGGTTACGCGCCAAGAGATACGAGATTAAAGAGCTCGTTCATATTCTTGCGAACATAAGGTATCCTTAAAGTTCCTTTAAACCGTGCAACGAATATTTTTCCAACGAACTGAAGAACTCTTTCTCGTCCTCCGTAATCGTCATCAAAAAGCGAAATGTAAAATTCTTCCAAAGGGTTATCTGCAAACTTCCCTCTGCCTCCTCATCGTTCGCTTGTTCCGATCGTTAATTGATAGCCAATTGTCTTGACGGTGGTAAAAAAAAAACGCTTTTTTCTGTGCAAGCTCATCTCCGGTAAGGGGCTCACGCAAAAACACCTACTAAGACGTGAAGACTAGGACTAACACGATCTACGTGAAAAACAGCCCCAGGTGCGGATTGTCCCAGACTCCTCAAGACTGGACGACCGTGTTCGCCAATGTAGAATTCCAATTTCCTAAAATTATAAATGGGCGAATTGCCCTTTTAGCAGTTGTCGAGATTGACTATACATATAAAACAGTCCCGTGGCTAACTAACTGACTGAATGAACGACTGATTGACATATAGAGAACGCACAGCCTAAACCGCTGATGATAGAAACATAAAATTTGAAAGATATGTTCCTTGAAAGGTGAAGAGGTGCACTAAGAAAGGATTTTTTGAAAATCAACCCTTATGGAGGTGAAATGGGGGGGGGGTGAAAGTTGGTATAGGAAAATCGAATCCCTGCTGTTGTCTCAATGAAATTTGGAAGATATGTACCTTAAAGAGGGTAGAGGTGCACCAAAAAAGGATTAACTTCTCGCATGATCAACTATATGTGGGCTGTTCGAGAGTATCGAGTGCCCAAAACTTGAATGCCCTTGCCGAAGACCATAAATCATACAATGTTGTCTACAGAACTATATTGCAAAGCCATGTAGTTCTGTAGACAGCAATGACATTGTATGATACTGGAGTTGAAGGTTGGTCCTTTTATACTATTTACTATTTCATTAATTACCAACCCTTAGCTCAGTCAGCCAGTCTACCACCGTGCCTGAGAAATATGACACTCTACCTTCTTTATTTCTTACTTTTTTTTCTCTCTTTGTTTAACTGCTGTTTGGAACAAATCCTAAAGTCCACTCGGACGAAGTCATGGGCAAAAGCTCGTCCTGCAATAAGTAGCTTCCCAAATACTCGATTGATAAATCATGACATCGTGTCTAGACGCTCCAATGATTCGAGGAGCGGAATATTTATAGCTGCGGGAAACAATGGGATAGGCGGAGAGATGAAGAGATCAACAGTTGCGATGCTGTGAAACAGAGATGTCTTATGAGTTATGTGAGATTGGTTGTCACGTTTCCTGCGGAACAAATGGCGCGGCAAAAGCTCCGGAAAATGATAGCGCTCTATGAACACATCGATTTTTTTTTGTCGCTATCGCTCATTGATCGCGTTCCAAGGCACCGCTAAGGTTACGTTGGTCAATCGTGCGTGGAATGAATCTCCCTTCCGTTCGCTGTTCAAATAAATATGAAATCCCCAAAACCGAAGGTACACAACGACCACAGTATCTTGTTGGCTCAGCAACTGGCAGGTTTTTTTTTTCTTCTTTTTTGCCTTCCACGCGACAAAAGCGATTTGCTTTGGCGCGAAATGTTCTCAAGAAGCGAGACAAGGCCGCCACCCGCAAGGTTACAGTACGCAGGGATCCCCAACTTACTGTGCTTTTGTCTCTGGACCACTTTGCTCGTGCTCTCGGCGACTCATTATCTCGCAGCTTCAGGCTGTGCGACGGTGTCCGACCCAATTCCCTTAATGAGGGCGTAGTCACGAGAAACGAAGCGACAGAAAATGAAAGAGAGCCAAAGGGAAGGGAGCAAGAGGGTTGACTTGATGAATTCTCGTAAATCATCGCCAAGTTGATGCATCCTTCCGTTCAAGAAACCGTTAAGCTCAGGGCCGGAAACATGCTTCGTCCGCATAGCGGCGTACGTTTGATCGTGGTCTTTCAATACTTTCGGTCGAACATGTGTCAATGATTTGTATTTATAATGACAACAAATAATGCCCTGTATATTAGTGGCTAATTAATCAATTTTTGCAATTAGTTGAAATCGGAGATTTTCTTTTTGATAAAATTCTTGATAGGGCACCCGTTAATGTTAACCATATCAATTGTACAAACTTAAATAAAATAATAGAGGCTTGATCTGAACAAAACCTAACGTAGAGTAGGGAGGGGCATGTTGAGCAGTCGGGTAAGTTGGGCAATCGAAATATCTGTAAAACTAAGCACCGTAAGCGGGTGCATCAAATGGCGGAAAGAGAGGTATGGGGGAGGGGAACACATCACACCATTTCCCGTTGTCATGCGGCGCACGAGACGGTAACACGGGACGTTTCATTATTTTTGCACCCAAAAGTAAAAAAAAAACTTGATTGAAAGATTTTCTACCATTGTATGAGAACAAATATTTCAAAGTTCATTAAAACTAATGCTAATGTTTCAAAACCTAACTAATTAAAAAGCAACTGGTGGTTTATTACTGTATTGTACCAAATCATGTTGCGTACGTCTGACTTTTTGATGCAGTTCTTACTTTGCCCAACTTACCCCATACCCATGCTCAACTTACCCCATTATCGGTGCAGGTTGAGCAAATATGCCCTTAGTCATTTGAGAGCGATTATCTGTGAAACAATAAGGATAACAGGAATTTCGCCTACAAACTTCTGAGATAAAATTCCTATTGACCGAAGGAGGTTTCATTTTTATACGGCAGTTTAAGAAATTACAGGACGATAATTCCAAACTTGCTCAACATGCCTCTCCCAACCCTACAGTATACGACATGAGTATTTGTGCGCTAATTTTGTGATAGCACTGAATTAACTATATCTATATTGTCAAGCCTATTACAATAGTTAATCATCATTTCGGGGATAATATATAGTCAAACACGCCACTCAAATCGCATGTCTAGATATTCTTTTCGACTTATAATTGTGTTAACCATATTATGATTGTGGTGTCAATAAACAATAGGAAATTTTACTACTCCCTCTTTTACTATCGGCGTTTGTTGTAAATACTGTGGACTTTTCTCTCTCCGTGATATGCATTATCGAATAATTATTTTTTCAGAGAATACATAGTTTTCACTAATCGAGCGCTTGAATTTTTCTGCAACGATGGTTTATCAGGAAAATTCTCATCAAAAAATTATTAACCACATTATCAAGGAATGTCGTCGAGCCTGAGGTTATTTGTTTTTATTGGTATCCGGTTGGATGAACGGTGTACACGAGAGACTAACTTCCAATCGTTGAAAGTGCTTAATACGTTGTCAGGAATCCCCCAACGTTGGCTAAGCCCGAGGGAAAAAAGTGTTGGCCCCTTTGGAACGTTGAACGATATGAGATGAGCGTTGAGAACTAACGTTCCGCCGGCGACTCGAGCATGAGCACCACCAGGCGAGTTCTGCGGTTGTGGTATATGTCGCACGTCTGGACCAGGGCCAAATTTCTTGCAGGGTCGAGGACGACTCGAAATATCCGTAGACAGTTGGGATTAGAGGATCTCTATTGTTTTTCATACCGGTACTTTTGGATATATCTGTCCCGTCGCAAGTATATAGTAAATCGCGCCTCCGTTATAGAATCCTCAGTGTCAAATTTGTGTGTCTACGTGTGGGCGCATGAGCTTCACGCCAACTCGGTCTGCGTTTCATCCTTGGCTCGACCGTAAATACCCGTAATTTTTGCTATCAAAGTCACCGCTTGTGACATTTTCCTTTCTGCTTATACACATAAACACCTACCAACGGATGACTCCACAATTGGCCTCATTTCTACCTCTTGCTTTTTTCCCCAAATGACAGCTGATAGATGATCGATCGTCGATAGAAATTCAACCACTACCCGTGCAGAAATTTGTCGTAGGGATCCAATTGAATACTTGTCACCACTTCCTTATAGGGTTCGGATAGGTTATCGCATTTGTGCGCTATATTAAAACGACACTCTCGAACATTGGATGCTCATCAGGATTCTCCATAGAATCCATGATGTTGAAGTTTGCATCGTTGGAAGACAACGAAAAAGAACTCTTTTTAATTGTTCAATTTTTTTGTCTGTGAAAACCACTCAAATATTTTTACGTATTCTTATTGAAGATTGACAACCTCATTTTGTAAAAAAAAGAGGGTTTTGGATAAGCATAAAGATAAAAAAATGGAAAATGAGCAAAAAAATCGTTGCAATCCAACGATGCAAGCTTCAACGTCATTAGAATCTAATTTAAATCCTGAAGAACTCCTGCGTTATCGAACAGAATCCTATACGATTGATCATGGATCTCATTGCATTCTGTACATTGAATTTTCTAAGCAATGTACATAGATATACAAAATGGGCGGATCTCAAAAAAGTATAAATCGCTTGAAAAAGTATATCTTAAGAATCGATTTGAATCACATGACTGAAAATCTACTGTAATTATCGTGTGTTATTTATTTAACTGCACTTTGTCATAATATCACCACATACGTATACGTTCTCGAGTTTTTGTCTCGTAACTTTTCACATATTTCCGATTCGAACATGGTAAGAATTCTCAAACGCCGTTCATTGAGGAGCAGTGCAGAGTCTAATTGGATCCCAATGAGGACTCCCCATGTGCGGTGTCCCTAACAAATCCCTATACAGATGTGGGTGCATCTTGGGGATTGCCCAACAAATTTGTGCACGGGGTCACGAAAGGATATTTTTTTCGGGGGATCCAACAAATTTCGGTTGAGAATTTTAAATGAAAAATCCTCGAACGACGTAAATCGGGAAATAGTGCAAAATCCACCTGGATTCTAATGTGGACTCCCTAAGTGCGACGTCCTTATAAAATCCTTATAGGGCTGTGGTAGGATCTGGGAACTTCCCAACAAACTTCTCCACGGGTACCAGGTATCTCTGATCAACCTTACCAAGATCTATGGACCATGGATAAGAATATCGCGATTATTGACGATGACGAAGACAGAACGGCCATCAAGTGTTCTTCGTCTTTAAAAAACAGAACATTCTTGAGTTTCAACTTGTTCCTACAATCACTTCGAACCTCATCGCCATCAAGCAATGCGCTTTGATCACAGGATCTATAATGCACATTGCCGGAAAGCTTTCTTTCTCGATCCAAGCCGAAACCCAATCCAAGCCGAAAGCTCATGTGTGACCGAACAGACACCTGAAATATAGTGCGATGGTCCTACCGCGCATATACGTGGAAAAGTGAGAAAGGAATCCAATTAGAGAAGAAAAACAGGATCGCAGGAGAAACCGCCACAGCGCACGACGCGGAAGGTTTTTTTTTTCCTGTTGGCACGTAGCAATCCGACGGCGAGCTTCACTCAATTCCGGTTAGTTTGGAGAAACGGGCGTGTACTGATGGCGGTGCCATCTTCAACGGGAGAACCGAGGTGAACAAGCTCCAAGAAGGGAAGAAGGCGGAGAAAGGCAAAGATTTCGTCCGTGCTGCAAGGAGGAGAAAGGCAGGAAGCATTGGGAAGTGGAAAAGTGGCTTCGTGTTGCACTGTGATGTATATACGTGTATTTGTATATATATATATATATACAGACGAGCTGCCAGCAATGATGGTGGTAGTGCAGCAGAAACCTTTCGGTGGCTGGGGCAGGGAATTGGGTGAGTTGGAAAGAGTTGGCGCTCCCCGGAAGAGTCAATTTGTACCTGATCACAGTGGCAAACTCCTTGCTTGCTATATCCTCTTCTGTCTCCCCCAACTTTTTCCTACACTTCTCTATTTTCTCTTCCCTTTTTCTACAATCTGGGCGAGTGTTCTTCGCGAATTTAAAGAACGCGAGTGCACGTCTATACTTAACGCTGGAGATGTATACGGTGCTTTTGGCTAACAACCTTACACGAAAAATTCTTTTTTTCGTGCCGAGGTAACCATAGGGTGTAATCGGTTTGAGAGAACACAGCGTTTGCGGAAAACTTTTCGAGCTGAATTCTAGAAGAAAACTATTTAAACGGTCGCCATTCCGTTCGTGGTTTTTCGTTTCGTTTCGTTTCAAAAAGCGAGTAGGAAAGGTACAAGCAGAATCATGCTGTCAAAATACTAGCAAATCATATGCGACCGTATGTATATGTAAAATAGCGTTCAAGTTTACATTATTAGTATTCAACGAAAGTTCTTTTCTATTTTTTTCATTTCTTCATTTTTATGATCATCTATAAAAAAAATGTATAGATTAGCATCGTGGATCTCTAATGAGGATAAGAAAAACCGTTTCGATGATTTTCGTATCCTAAAGAAGCGAAATAAATGTAAGCAGTACACGGAGAGAATTAAATGTTAAAAATTACCGTGCAGTAACGGTAACCAGATGACAACCCTGAAACTTCGCTTATTATTACTGAGTAAAACACAGATTTTCACGAAAATAAAATAAAATTTCTTCTTCAGATAGAAAATTTTACCAGATTTTCTAGTAAATTTTCATGTGTAACAAAATACGCAAAACTTAAATTTAAAAAATATATAATATCAGCGAAATTTTACTGTGCATTTTATTATTTTATGCCTTTCAAAAATGTCTATAAAAAAGTATCGTCTTTATAACAGTTATTTTAAGATTTATTATAAAATTTTATGAGTGTTATAGGAAAATGTAGTGCTCTCGGTAAAAATTATCGTGCGCGCTACCCTTCTTGTATAGTAAAATTTTAGCTACGTATTTGAAATTTTCTGTAACGTGAGTTAAAAAAACCTTGTCGCATACGAATTATTATGCTTTTCTCACTTGTCACCACATTGAAATATATCACGGTAATTTTTACCGTGAAATTCACGACAAAAATTACTTTTTAATTCTCTCCGTGTAGAAGAAAAATTATCGTTTGCACTCCAGCGATGCAAAGTTGTCAACATCCATTATATGAATTTATTTTGCCAACAATAAGAAAATTATATTTATCTTTACGATTTTGCCTTTCGATGAATTCTTTTCCATTTTATTAATCAATCGCGACAGTATAATTTTCAAAACTTTATACTGATCGTAGATAAGTTCACGTGCACTTCGGACTTTGGGAACAAAATTCATTTGACATTCTTCGACTCTGAAGTTCCTGAAAACGTTTTCGAATATATAATGAAAACGTTTTCTACAAATTGCATACTTTCGTTCCATTCCAAAAATATACTCTCATGTATTTGGAGCGCAGAACGTGCCTGATTACGTGGGAAAATCCAGGCAGGATATAAATATAGCACCACCGTAAAATATCATTTCAGCGAGACCGCCGTCGGAGCCCTTTAATAAGAAAGTCAATTAAAAAAAATTACGGGCTTCGAGGTGGGCGTTCGCCACTGTACACGTCCGGGGTTAGCGCGTTGAGCTCGTCAGCCCGAGACCTCGGACCTGCACAGCTCTACAGTAAAATTTATCTCAAAGGAGCGACTCACGTCATCCGTCCATCGTAAAAGTAAACGCGTATATTAGTATACAAGCTCCGCGCACACTAACAACAAAATATTTTCATTTAACTAAATCTTCAGTCACGTAACTTCGCATAAATATTTCATTTTATCAACCTGTCCTATTAAAATTTTAGTTATTGCAGCAACGAAATCTTCCTTCACAACACTTGAGCGCATTTTTTATTGAACAAAAAACAAAAGAAAAATTATTCTATCCTACTCGCAATTGCACGAAAATAACATTTCTTTCTGCCTGCGAGTTATTTAAGCCAAGAATAATAGTAGCGGTATCGAAAATACAGGAAAATGAGGGAAATCTTACAGTTCAATTGAGACTTATCGACACGATGTGGGCGACGGCTGCGATCAACGGCAATTTCCAAGCCAATGGTATCCGTAGCGTGAATGAACGACGCAAAAGTAGACGCGCCATTCTTCCACTGTATAAAAGTAGGACGTCGAGCAGACGACGACCATGACGAGTGTCTACGTCGGAAATTAAAAGGGATGACCTGCGAAATCTGTTTACACCGGCCAATCGCGAGGACGAGCTTCGTACCGGATGCGTCTGAGATCCCCCCGGGTTATTGCGACAGGAAGATCGACTTGCTCCACCCCCCCCCCCCCCTCTCCCCCGACCCTCGAATTGCTGCTATATTTTGCCCGTCTGGGCGACACTTAATTCTGGTCGATCAGAAGTTACAATACGACAAAAATACGATAAGGTAGAACCGGTACGAGAGAATTGATCGAATGCCTCGTCGATCTCAATTCAGCCAAAATTAAACCATCCTGACAGGGTAGTTCTGTTGAAAAATGTCATCCGATTCGACAAGGGCGATTGCAGAAAAGGCATACCGATTACGGGCCAATGCGATCGGCTTCTGCGTCCTTTATAATGGATCGTTCGACCACACTGCAAATCCATGTATGTTATTTATTACATGTAAGTAAAAAAAAATCTGTGTTTTCGATACATTTCCCTTTTTTTTGTATATCCGAAAAGGCAAAAACGCGTCGCAAACTTACAAAAAGATATGGGCCGTTTACGGAGAGAATCCTGTAAGCGAAAGTTTGTGTCAGAAGTGGTTTGTGGAATTTCGCTGTGGAGATTTTGATCTCCAAGATGCTTACTGATCACTGATCAAGTCACTACTGATGTCGATAAAATTAAGGCTTCAGTCGACTCCGACCGGCATTTGACGACTACAGAGATTGGACATAACCTCAACATTGACCAATCAACTGTTTCGAGACATTTACGGAAGCTTGGGATGGTAAACAAGCTCAATTTTGGAGTGCCGCACGAACTGAGCGAAAATAATCTGATGGACCTAATTTCAGCTTGCGATTTGTTGCTCAAATCCCATCAAAAACGAACCATTTTTAAAGCGAATGATTACTGGCAAAGAAAAGTGGATTGTCGACAACAATGTGAATCAAAAAAATCATAGTCGAAGCTCGGGGAGGTTGCTCAGAAATGTTTTCTTTGAAACACAAAAAAAAACGTTTTTGGAAGTTTGGAAATTACGAATTATAATAATTATTCAGGTAGACTTATCTAAGTTGAGTATTTCATTCTATTTTGGCTTTATGAAATATTCTATGCATTTAGTAGACGGGATGCGATGCCTCGAACCAACATGCATGCGGTTAAAAAAATTAAACAACACACCAACCATACATAGAAATAGTACACTCAAGTGTGTAATACAAAACGTATGAAGCGAATCGCGAAATTACACGCTATGAAATGTGTAAAAAGTGACCACAAGGTAAGACAACATGTAGCTGCCCGTTTCAGAGACGATTTCAAACGTCCCGTACAGAAATATTGTCATGGATACAGTTCGATTCTGACTAGGATCCTGGTTTCTCAATGGGGATCCAGTCGGACATCCGATCGAATCCGGGAGGGAAATGTAACGCTCGCAAATCGGATCCCAGCCAGGATTCTAATCCGGAACTATCAAGGACTCTAGTCAGAATCCAAATAGAAACTTTGCGTAGGATCCAGGCTAGGATTCCGAACTTCTAGAACAAGATTTAGTTCGACATCGAATCGGGTTCCAGGGATGAATGTGAAAATCACCAGGAGGTACCGATCCGTATCAGCTGGCGACACTGGACGTTTTCTGAAATCATTTATTCAAGGATCTGAAAAAAATTAGGTAAAAACTGGTGCTACAGTATAACAGTCGAAACTTGTATATTTCAATAACAAAATTTCGAAAAAAATTCTTTACATTTAATAAAAAATTTCGAAGAAAAAACAATAGTCCTTGAAAGACTTATATTTTCTGGAGAAAAGTGATAAAGGTTATTTATTCTAAGTAATTATATATAAATTAAATAGAGATCATTCATACGTATTTCAAATTCTTGCAGTCACGTCTCCGCCTTGTGCTACGTAGCGGGCGCCATCTGGATTTCGATGAGGATACCCCTTCTAGGGAATCCGTAGCATATCCTGATCGGGATCCTATCGGAACTTATATATCCCTAAAAAAATTCTGTAGGGGTATGTTGAAACAACACACTTGGAATTGCAGTGCACACAGTAACTTTTAATCTTTCAAGCAATTGAAAAAGGAACACGTGGCTTTCCAAACAACGTTTATTGAGTGCAGATCGAATAATTCGACGAATCCAGATGTTGATTCGGCGACATGAAAAAATGACGACGAAATGACATATTCTGAAGCGCCCTGTAGCCTGACAGAGCGATGAGATACATGGATGTGAGGCGTTGCAATTCGGAGGATAAAGGCGCAGAAGAAATCGCGGCTGCATTGAATGACGTTAAAACCCCGCGAGCTGCGGTATGAAAGGTATTCGAGGCTCGATACGTCGCGATGTAATCCTCGACGGACGTATCTACGAGCCGAGTAAGCCTGGAGTGTAGACATTGAGGAGAGAAAATCTGAAGGAAAAAAAAAAAAAATACTTTCTCGACGGTTCTGGAGGAGTACTTTTTCCGTGGAGAAGAAGACGCGGTATTACGATGTACCACGGGTTTACACGAACGCGAGCTCTGCGTTACAACCGCTGGTGTCGATATCTCGCGTTAATGTCGCGATAGAGCCACGGGACATTAGATTAATGGCTGGTCGAGACATCGGGAGAGTTATTTGTATCGCAACGGCTACGTGTGGCGAAAGAATCACTTTTCTCTCTCTCTCTCTCTCTCTCTCTCTCTCTCTCTCTCTCTCTCTCTCTCGCTCTTTCTCTCCCGGTGGTTTTAATACCAAGGATGGATCGGGATGTCCATCGTCGCCTTGGCGGCGCAAGACGGCGCGGTTCACTTAACGACGATTATTGCTCGATAACCGTTGCCACTCGATCGCCCGAACGCAAACTGTCTCCCGTGATAACACGAGAATGACTAACGATCTTCGTGAGGAAAAAAAAGAAAATCTTTATCGTCGACACTCCCGTGTGGACGATAATCAGTCTGTTTATACACGCGGATAATAGTGATCGAGCCGCAACAGCCGAGACTGTTGTAGCTTAATCGCTATCACTTAGGTACTGTTGATATTATACACTAGTGGAATTAATTCTGGACATTAAAAAAAAATTGAATTCGTACTGTGTTATTTTTTATTGAAAAAATCGAAACACTTACCAAACTAATCATGTGCAAATATTAAGTAGAAATATTGTAGATTGTAATCAAAACATTGCAGTATCATGTCGACGTAGCAGAATATACATTTTCTGCATAAATATCAAAAAAAGCTCATTTCTACTGAGAGTGTCCAGAATTAATTCTACTAGTGTATAACGCTATATGGCTCCGATTGAAACAAAAAAATGTACAATTTAACTAAGTGAAAATTTATATTTACCTAGTTTTACTATGCAACATTCAACGTCACATTTCTACAACGCCGAGTTTCACAAGATTGATCGATAGTCTCGATTTTCAACAATTAAGCAGAAAACAAGGCGACCTAAAGCGAACCAAATCTTTCTCAGTTCTAATCTCGCAAAATACGAAGCTCTTAAATGAGCAACCTATATTCGTGGATACTTGCGATTGTCTTGGCAAGGGATTTAGGCAAAACAGCCGGTGGAGAGAGAGAAGAGAGAGAGAGAGAGAGAGAGAGAGAGAGAGAGAGAGAGAGAGAGGGGGGAAGAAAACGGTCGGTAAAAGTTGTCGGCCGATGGGATGATATGCAAATTCCAATAGCCGCAGGTACAACGTCGCGAAGATATCGTGTAACGAAAGCGCCTGATTACCCTCGTATGGAAAAGAGAATTTTGGTCTCACGAGACATCTCGCGAATCGCGTTACACGTGTAAAGATTTATGGAAATATTATGCCGCACATAACACTATCTCTTCTCGCCTCGCCCCTCCCTACATCATCTCAATGCACTTGTACGAATGTACGCCATCGTTGTACGTGAAATAAAAATAAAAGTACCGAGAGCCATTCAATCGCCGTATTAGATTTTCCGTCTGCGAGAATTTGCCGAGTTTTTCCGAGATCGGCGAGCAGTGAGATGATTGATTTCATTTTTAGAGATCGCGAGCAAAAAAAAGAGCAAAATGAGGACGCGACAGAAAATAAGAAGACGCAGATGACTGATTCGCCAAGTTGATTGTTAATGTTTATCGCAATGCGTCGAGGGCTCTCGAGAGACAGAGAGAACGTGTGTTGATTATTCTTACTCTCATGAAGTCATCAATTTTCATCAGCTTCACCTCGTGCTCTTCGTAATTTGCGTCCAAAGTGTTGCGAACCTGCCCACGCAAAGAGCAAGTCCTCACTCTTACAGGCGAAACAACTTCTCGCGTTGGTAACGAAAATCGGGAGCTCGTTTTTTTTTTCCTGGACGACACGTTCAATATTTTATAGACCTGGAGGATCATGGTGAACTATCAGTCTTAAAAGATATAGGCGGTCTTAAAAGAACTGGAAATAGTGGAGTGTAGAATTAAAGCGAGAAGGACCGTAAAAAGCCCGAAGGACGTTCGAAGGGTCATTGAAATACCAGTAATAAAATTAATTTGCCTCTGATTCGTCTCACATCACGAATCTTAAGCCTAGAAATCATGTACGGGGTAGAAACCCACTCCAGTCGACTTTTAAAGAGCATTCCTAAGCTATAAATCGACGTTTTCAATTAGGGGCTATGGTCACAATTCAGTTTCACTACCTGGCTGTGAGGGCAGGCCGATAGTGGCATCAGTTGTTTGCGTGTTGTCAGGCAAAATGGTTCTCAAGAGGCGTCCGGGGTGGATTTCCACCCCAGTCTAAAGTTGCCGTTAGTGTTTCGTGGTGGTAAGTGAATTTTACTTTTTCTTTCACCAGAATCAATATACGTGTTAGGTAGGTATATTACGTAACTTGGGTGCAAATAGTTGCATACATTATTTAAAGCTATATATTTTATATCTGATCTGAAAAAAAAATGAACGCGATGATCCTTCACAATTTCAACGCGGATCTAGAAAATATGAATCGGAAGACCTTCATAATAAGTCTCGTCAGGTCTCTCATCGAGCCTCATCTGCGAGCAAGGCTACTCATTCCGAATCTCCGGCGGGACTTTTAAGTTTCCATTAGTACCATCGTGCAAGAAGAAAAACCAACAGCACTAAGGGTTCGGGCAAAGAAAAAAGCGGCGAGATATTGAATCTGTTCGACAGCAAAGGATCGCAGCCTTCAGGTTTTTTTGTCAAGGATGCCAAAGGGCCGCTTGCGAGGAACACAGAACGGTGCATTGTTGCATTTTTGCCACATTAGAATGAGTTGAATGTAGGATTTCTTTGTGTTTCTTATATTCGCATTTTTATCATCGGTATTAATTATATACAATTTTCTTAATAAAAGAAATAAGAAAAAAAAAGAAAAAACCCTGCAAAAAATTATTTTTGTTACGTTTCCATTGATTCTTTTCGTATTAACGAATTCCGTATTTTCCCTATTTTCATATTCCAAAATAAATATACTCTTCGAACGTAATATGGTTTAATTAATATATTTTTATAAGCTCAATGTATCATCTTTGAAACGTCGTGCGACATTTGAGGATCTGTTAATAAGGAGAAAAAAATTAGAATTTTTCGTTTAAAAAAAATGCGATTTTCGGCTATGTTGACGTTTAAGGTATGACTGGATGGATATTAAAAAATCGCTAAAATTCTTGAAAATCTGAGGAATGAGAGAATTTTTCACTAAATAATTTAGTAATTATAAACATATGAAGTTAATAAGGTCGCTGATGGGAAAACAGCTTCTGCAGACGTTAATGGTTGCAAAACGAATGGAACTAAATCGCCGTAAATTCTGAAAATATTATATCATCAAGATTTGGGATCAAGCGATTGATTATTCTAAGTTTCAGATAAATCGACTGAGTAATTGTCGATAAATTAATTAAAGTAATGAGGAGTATCGCCTCCTTTAACGATGAATTAATAGCAATCATTAGAAAGCTCAATATACATTGAGTTTTTGGTAATTATTGATAATAACAAGATCATCTGAGCATATTAATTAAATTTAAAAATTGAGAGTTTTTTGTTCTTGTACAGTTCAAACAGATGTATAGTCACTGACAAAACCTCAGTTAAGCACACCCGAATATCATCGAATTTGACTTCAATTATTATTAAACGTGGAAAATTAACATTTCTAAGTGGTCATTTATTATGAAATTAGTTTAGCTGGGGCTAAACATGTACGACATGATCTAGATCTGTAAATCCACGATTCGCCGATTTTGGACTAACTTTTTGCCCGACGGTCCATCCATTAATACCTTAAACGGGTTTTTCACTAAATATATTTCGATAAAATCGAATTTGCGCTACACCATGCTCTTCCTCATCGAAAAATGAAGAAATTCATGTACTTACGTTTCTCTTTACTGCTCAATGGAGCGATTGTGCTTACAAGAAAGGCGTGGGGTGGATATCTGCCCCAGTCATGAGTTAGAAAGTTGAAAAAATAATACATAAATTCCAGGGTTAACGATCGTGACTCATCGTTACACTCGTTGCAAATAACGCAGCGAAGTATGACATTGTGTTTTTGATAGTTTCAACTCCAAGCCGCACAATCAAATAAATCAATCAAAAAATCAATATAAATTGTATTACCGAGCTACACGTAAACAGCCGTAAAATTTTATCAGTGCCGGCTAGTGTCACAGGGTAAAAATAGCTGTATACCGGAAATTCGTGAAAAACAATAAGGCCATATATATTCGTTACGCGGCGGTTAATCAATAGCAGTACACGGGCACGAAACCCGCGAGCTTTTCCGCGACGACACAGCGGGAAATAATTGCTAGGAAATTGAGTAAGGGTGCCTTGCGTACAGAGCATCCCTAACCTTCGCCCCATCTCTCTCCCTCTCGGCTCCCCGTGCCCACGAGCCGTAATAACCATGCGAAGCCGAGTGAGTGTAAATTTGAATTGTTAATTTGCCTATGGCTTCACTGGGAATAACGACTTTCCCTTTGTCACTGCGGGCCTCTGTAAATAAAAGAAACCTAAAAACTTTCCCATTTTCGTACAGATCTCCGTCTGCCCGTCTGTCCGACTCGCTCGCTGCACGCATGCCCAACGCGAATGCAAAATTCATTCCATCAAATTTTACTCACGTATAATCGCCAATTTAAGAATTCACGTCGAGGGCGCAAAAAAGCCGTGAGATCGACCATTCTCACCTGAAACAATAAAAAAAGAACGGTGTTTTATGGAAGACCAAATCATGAAGAAAAAAAAAAAAATTCCTAAGAAAATAAGATTTTATGTCGGTAAATCATTTATCTTCATGGAAATACTGGTAAATGTCGGAAATATGGTTTCTTTTCGGTCAAACATCATAAATTTTACGTGTTTTCTCACGCAAAGGGGAGAAAAGTATTTCGACACTGGATGAAGTAAGAGGTGAAGTGTAGGAAATTCGCGAACTTTGACGTTTCGCTCTATTCTCTCTTCCGTGGGCGTGAGCTTTTCAACATTTTACGATGTCCGTACTCTTTCGAGCACCCTCCATAGCAACGATGATATTACCAGCAGCCAGGCATAAAGCTTCCTTTCGCTCATACTCCATGTGTTGCGAAATTTCTTTATTTCTCTCTCTCTCTCTCTCTCTCTCTCTCTCTCTCTCTTGCTCTCTCACACTCACACACATACACACAATCGCTACCCAGATGGATATATACCTTGTATCCCCAATACTCAGATATACCGAGTAAGTACATTCCACTTTCAACTTTGTTCGGTCGTGGGATTTTTCTCTTTACTTTATAGCTTGAATAAACATCCATACACCATCAAGAAACAACGGTGGTCTTGCTCAGACGATAACGCACGAACTTGGTGAAAGACCCATAAGCACATGGACATAACACATACGTACAGATGCCACTAAAAATACAAGGTATGTTCATAAAGTAATGCAAGTGATTTTATTGTGAAGCGACTGTATACGTCGCGGCGCGTTCGGCCGGCTTGGGCTAGATAGGAGTGACGCTTGGCTTCACAACGTCACTAAGATCAGTCTGCTCCGAGCAGTGTTTGCGAGTTCCAGTTATGTTGGTATTGGAAATTCAATGAGACTACTGCTTACCTTCGTTGGAAAGTAAACCAAGTCGTATCAAAAAGTATTTAATAGTTGTGTGACATTTGAACCTTCTTATACTTATTTTTATCAAAGCACGCTGGACCATTTGCATCCGATGAATAACGCTTGATGAAAATCTCATTCTCACGAGATCTGACAAACGATGCGTAAAGAGCGAAAGGGATGCCAAGGGGCTATTAAATCTGCGCCCGAATTCACGTACAGACGGACGAAAAGTTGAAAGAGTTCACGCGCACACGACACCGCGAGATCAAGTTGTGCCAAGAGGGAAGTTGAATTAACGCGGCTGCGAGAACAAATATAATGAAGAACAACTATGAGGGAGATATTCTCGTTTCGCTAATAAACAAGACGAAGGTAAATATAGCGGTGTGAAAGCGTATACGAGATTCTAGTTCCGCGCTAGCCGAGCAAGGATCTACAGGACCACTCGAAACATTATGCCAGACTCTCATTCATCACACTATAGCTGGCTCACTCGACTTTCGCACTAATAATCAACAGCTACTCAGGAGCGAGCTTCTACCACTCGGAGCATCCGGTTGGGCTATACACGTACACCTTCTTTCCCATCACCGAAGCAATTTTTCTTCCTGACTAAATTAGCGGAACGTTGGGCCATTCGCAGTTAGGTTTTGTTCGTCATTTTCATTAGTGACTGTTTGAAATAATTGACGATAAATGACGCGGAAGAATGGCCGGGAGAAAAGCGAGGCAGAGAAACGAGAGAACAACTTCATCAGAGTGTTTCGTCTTGTAACTAGCTTGACTGGTCGCTAATGAGCTTGCACGCAGCACGGGAGGAAATGAAAATCTTTGAAACAGTTAGTTAGTGTAGAATTTTACACTGATGGATAAGACACCGGGAGGGAAAACTGCGGCCGATTAATCGTTATAATGCAAATCATTAACCCCGGGATTAATTTGCGTATTAATTACACGAGACCATCCAACCGTCGTATTATCTCTATGGACTTTGGGTACTCCGTGCACACGTGCACACGCTTATGCAAATTCTAAAACAATTACAACAACAAAAAAAGTGGCACACGCTGATCGTGCAATTTGCAAGTGCTTCCGTGTTTCGAACGAAAATTGACAGCTGTCACTTGCTTATGAATAATTTGTTTTTGTCCGTGGTGTGTCGGAAATAGAGTTCATCTGCACGTCAAGAAAGGATTTCAGGGTCATATCGCAATCAACGGTTATACTTCAAACTTAATATAAAAAAATGCGTTTTCCATATTCGAATAAAACCTTTCTAATACTGTAATTGTGTAATTAGACATACTCATCATCAGATCGCCGAAAAAATCATAATAATAGGAGTTCGTCGATGATCAAAGCTAATAAAATTGTTTTTAATTGAGTATTTAATGGAGAGCTCCCTATAAATGCTAAAGAGAATCATACACCACTATCCTTTTGATAGAAAAATCGCACTTTCTCCAGTTCTACTTGACGGCTCCAGATGAACCAAAGTGCAGAGAAATTTGGTCAGCGGTTATTTTCGTATACCGAAGCTTCAGGAAAAGAGCTTTATTGAAGTGATGTTCCAGTCTACCAAAATCTTTTTCGGAACATCTCAATAAGTCTCCGTTACTAAAAATGGACAGTCGCTACAGCTGTTTGCAATTACAGGACTTTGGCAATTTTGAGAACAGTGACCAAAAGGGTTAAAAAATGTTTTTGCCAGTTTTACACCCTTTTGTGGGTCTATTCGATGGGAAATTTCCCGTCGATTACGAATTTCAGAGAGTTTTTGCCCAAAGTTCACAATTACGCCAACTAAACGATTTGCTTTCATCCACGTTCGACAATTTTTTATAGAAATTGTGAGATTTTGGGAAAATAAAGGATGAATTCATATTCAGGAGGTAAAAATACATCGATATAAACTTATAAAAAAAAGAATTGGAAATCGCTAAAAAAACGTTTCTCTGCTCAATCGTCGCTCATTTTTTACCCGTTTCGGTTGGAAACTTGGGTCAGTGCGCATTATTCTCTTCGTAATCGTTTTCTCTAAAAAAAAACATGCCCTTTGTTTGGGTTATTCTTGGATTTTTAACAGAATTTTAAATTCGGACCATCGATTTTCGCGAATTTTTCCATAAATTGTCCTTTGCCTTTTTATCAGCCATTTTTCAAATGCACTTTCTGGACAATGAATTAATATATCGAGTTGAATCAAGCGAAATTCTCTGAGTCTAGCAAAGTCGTTTCTGAAAACCCTCCAAGGAATCTCCGTAATTCAAATAGGACCTCTGCTATGGTTGTTTGAAATTCCAGGATTTTGGCGATATTGAAAATCAGGCCAGAACGAACACAAATGTGGAAAAGACTTTTTTTTTCCACAGATCATTACTTCCTGTTCAAAATAATCATGGTTAAGAAAAAGTGGGCACTACATTGTCTGGAATTTCTCTTGACTTCCTATTTCGTCGTGAATCAACGTTACACCTTTCGAACGGCCATTGAAAGGATCTTTAATCATAAGTCACAGAGATTAGAGAAAGCGTAAGCAGTGTATGCTAAGGCGCTTTCACATTAGCGGTAGGCACGAATTCTGAAACGCCTACGCAAACAATCTTATCGATAATGAAATAATAATAAAATGCGCTTTAACAATATAGCCCGTAGTTGTAAGAGGCAAGGCGAACACATACGCAAATAAATGCGATGTATGACGAAATACGGATCATTTCGAGCCAGCGCCCTCCCAGAAAGCACCGCGGAGCGTATGAAGTGCGTTTCACGTATGTTTAACTATGAATGAACATTGAGAAACCAGAGGAGGAGAAGCGTGTGGGCTTTGTAGGGTCAATGAGTAGTGAGCTGTGGGTCTTGACGGTAGCCAACGTTCCCTCTCTCACTGTATACGAGTGTGTATGTACAGATATATGTGGACACACGGTATCGCGGCGGCTCTCTCATTGAAATATTCCTGGACTGGTATGACGTGAATATATTACGATACAAATGGAAATAATAGTCGAGCTCATAATGGGTCTTGCCGAAGCCCGCGAGAGGCACATAAAACTTTTCTACACAAGACAAACGTCAGTCATGCTGCAAGTTTGCGTTAACTGCGTCTCTTTGTTTTTTTTTTCAATCATGCAACACAAGAGTCGTCAATTTTATTCGGAAAATTAGGAGTTACGACAATTAAGAGAGAACTTCTTCTCGAGGATAAAACGGACA